>JAQFZF010000606.1:0-16816 GCA_034695365.1 Enchytraeus norvegicus | reverse complement strand
CAACTGTCGATGTGGACATGTTAGTTGCTGATGTATCGATGACAAGGCATTCTTCAGATGTAATTGACAGCATCTCTGGACTCATTGCACAGTCTCTAGGCTCAACCTGTTTGCAACTATGTGGCACATTGATAAGTTGAAGGGGGTCCTCACTTGGAACACATATTTCACTGACCTCGTGATGCTTTACCGGTGAAGATGACTGATGTAACCGAGATAACGTTGATTCCAGAGACTTTTTAACAGGAGATTTATGCGTCCGACTATTCATTTCTAAATGGGCCCTTCTGAACAAGCCCGGTGATCGGTGCACGCCACCAATCACACTTGCAGCCTGCAAACGGCTACGGTCAAAAATTGGCGACCTGTGAAATACGCCGGTATTACACGTATTGAGTGAATTTTCAAGCAGATACTGAGACAACTGTAAATCTGCAGCACCCTGTAGGGTACATTGAAAGTCTGATAGAGAAATATCACCTGCTGCAGTCCTGTCCAGTGCAGATTCAAAACACTGAAATTTATTCGGAGAAATGAAACTAGATGCATTACTGAATATTATTCTCTGAGTGTCACACTGTTTGGATGCTAAAGGCTCAACGGAGTTGTTATTTGACAAGTTAGTGTCTGAAATAGGATGTGAGCTAATCAACTTACTTCCACATATAGACCTACTCAGTATAGCATAGCTGGAGACAGGGAAATTTGGCACAGTTACATTTATTGGAGAGCCCATTGAAGTGCAGGAGTTTGAAAGATTACAAGCATTTAACTGCAATCCTGCTGTATTCACACTCTCAGATGCTACGGAGACAATATTTTCTTTTGAACAAAGTTTTAACTTTGGAACCATAAAATTACGATTATCATCCACAGATGGTACCTTCATGATGGAAGAAACTCTGGGTGATCGTAATCTAAGCAAGATCTGTTGACATTGGCTACATAAATGAGTTAAAACTGAGAAGTCTGGTCCAATTGAAGCAGTACTGGTAAAAGTTGTCATCTCATCTTGCTTGTTACACTCCTGTAGTGCAGCCGCCATTAACCGCTTGAATCCACTCGATTCACTTGATGTCTCTAGAAGCTCAGGACACAGCATTGAGATTTGTGTTTCCTCTGCATTAACCAATGATCTGCCTTTAACCGGTGAGCTGGTAGTTATATAGTAATCAGTTTGTATCTGTTTATCAGACGAATTAATCTGTCTCACCTTACACTTACAGTCGTGATAATTATTTGTTTTAACATCTGGATGTGTTATTTTGCAGGAAGGCCAATCTCTGTTTTCTTTATATTGCACAGTTTTATCAAATAGGCGCCCCACAACAGGAGACGGTTCTTTTATAGAATGCCCCAACGGTTGAACGGGAAGCAGTATCGACTCGTCACTCGTCTGCAGACAATTTGTTGTTGAATTATTCGATAGATTGGAGGGAATACTAGTCGAGTTGTCAAACTTTTGTACATTTGGAGTTGAGCAGTTCTTTGGTTGTATTTGATTAGAATTCTCTTCCATTGACACATCACCTCCACCGGAGTGTGCTGCAATCTGAGACGTAGACTGACAAGCGGAGAGCCTGTACATAACATACATATATTTAGTCTTTGAATTCCATTGCATAGTAGAAGGCAATAACAAGTTATAATCTTGACTCCAATTGCAGGTTAACATAATATATGCCATTATATGGTTTCATTAGAACTCTATGTTCCGCTAATATATGATCATTTCAAGAACTTCATGCATGATAATATATGAAGAAAATATGTGAACATTATTATATATCAATCTTTATTCACCAGAAGGCAATGAAACAAACAGAGAACAAACAAATCAGTGAGGCAAGAGAAAATACACAACATAGTGCAAGGTATCATGTCCATATATAGGATATTTAACAGTTCCGTGCAAAGGTAAACGTGCACAAAAGTTATATTTTGCCAAATTAATACTAAATACAGTAAAATCAGTGAAATTGATTTCAATGCAACTACAGATAACAATGTGTTGACTGTTGAGAAATATTAGTAATAGCACTAAACAGCATGGACGACAAAACAAGACACTGAACAATCATTTCTTATTGACATCGATAAAATTTTTTAATTTTTAAAATATTTCAATTAACAATGCTATTTCGACATAGATTAAGTAAAAAAGTAACTAATAATCAATGTGTAGTGTACGTTACAATATATTTACAATATATTTAGAATCCTCTTTTGAAAAAAAAAAATTAATGCAATTTTTTTTTCTTAATCAGATTTATAACTTTTCAAATTTTACACTACTTCACATCAATGCAGTCGTTGCAGCATAATAAATAGAAAGGGCGTTCGTGCATGTACAATACACATAAGCCAGTAAGCTAAGAACTCTATCGAGGCAGTTGACGGATACAGTGATACACCATCACATTTATATTTCAAATGACATTCAAACCTCTCGCGGAGATTTTTGATGATCTTGTTCAAGTTCTGCACTTCACTCACAGTTCCGTTATACACCTGAGTCATGTTCTCACGTAAAGTATTGTTCTTCTTCTCCAAATCGATGCAAGCAAGTCTCTCTGATTGAAATCTTTCCTTCAGACCATGAATCTGCTCGAGAAGTTGAACCTTTGTTTGCCTACACCTCTTTTGTCCAGTCTGTCCACTCATTTGATCACTCTTTTGTCCACTCATTTGTCTACTGGCTGAGCTTGTATCTCCTCTGCTCTGCTGGACCGGAGTGGTAGGTGTAGTGGCCAGACGTTTACTGCTACGAGACTTGGCAATCTCCTGATTGGCTCGAGATGATCGAGAGATTTTCTCGGACTTTCCCCTAGAATTTGGAGTCTTCTGTGGCAATAATACACACACCCACAAATACATACATACACTCTATGAATAATTATGTATGTAATACAATAAAATACAATATAAGACAATTATACAGACATAAACAGAACTCATACATGTACAGGGTGAGTAAAAAAAAGTGAACCAGAAATTGTTTTTGGAATTTTGTCAAGACCATTCAGTCAATGTGCACCATTTTTACAGGATATATTAACAGGCCCGTTTATTCATCATTTCTGAAAATTTCATCAAATATCAATGAACAGATGGCCATGTTATCGGCGTTTTTGTGACCGAACCCATTAAATATGACTATACTAGTTGTCTTTTATAAGTTAGTAGGTTTTTATATTTGCCACTAAATCGTAAATAGTACACCGATCCCTGTACAATTTTGCAAACATAGGGCACAACCAATGCTAACATACTCTGATAAATGTCATTCAGATATCTTTACAAACAAAAAGTTATTCACATTTGAACATGATAGGGGTCGAGAACAGTTTGCCAGTATTGAATTATATGACGTCATCTGTTTTCAGTTATTTAAATTTTAATTATTGAGCTGATTCCTATGAAATTCTGCAGCAATAGTGAACAACCAACTCTATCTCTTGTCATCAAATTCATTTAGATATCTTAAAAAAGAAAAAAGTTAAAGGAAGCATGCTTTATTTAACATTGGATGAGGTTATGAAACTGCAAAATCTGTCTACCCTGTCAAACTGATATATCAATTAACTTTTTTGTTTTTAAAGATATCCAAATGAAATTTGGTGACAATAGATAGAATTGACTGTTCTCTATTGTTGGAAGTTTTCATAATAAACAGCTCAATAACTACAATTCAATCACTAGAAAACACTGTGAATTTTTATATTTGATGGGTAGGGTCACAAAAACGCCGATAACTTGGCCATCTGTTGATCGAATTTTATGAAATTTTTAGAAATGATGTGAAACTGGCTTGCTAATACATCGGGTAAAAATGGTGCACATAGACAGAATGGTCTCGACAAAATTCCAAAAACAATTTGGGGTCCACTTTTTTTAAACTCACCCTGTATATGCAAGCCCACATACACGAACACAGATTAAAAGTTGAAAATTTAGGCAAGTTAAAAGCCCATTTCCGTATAACAATAATACTGTCAGAGACAGACCCCGCTGGGACTCGAACCGGTAGCCTCCTGCTTATTAGGTCAGGTATGTTGCCGTCTAGACCAACTGGGACAGCAGATCCCTGTGCATAGTGATAACTAGATCAACACCCGAAGGCGATGTCAAGTACGTCTCAAGCAGACTATGCAATTGTAAGCAGTTGCAATACAAATTACACACACATATAGAACATTTTTGTATGGTACCTATTGAACTATAGATGTTTCTGTTACATATATATATATATAATTATATATTATACATTATAGGCCTACAATACATACAACATACCCATCTTCACATGTACAATACATGCTAGAGATCATTGGGCGCGGGGGGGGGAGGGGGTTGATGCATTGGTAGTGTTCTGTGTTCACTTCAGAAAAAGTGATTCAGGTCCGAATCCCAGGTCAATCAACAAAAGGATAACCACAATAACCACAGGGTGTCCGCCTGCACTAGCTGCATGCCACGCTATCAAAGGATCTATCTATCTATCTATCCAGTGCTCTGCCACGTGGCAGGTCCAAGGCAAAAATTCATACACATAATCAACTATCTCTCTCTTTAATGAACACACCATCGACCAACCCAATAAGGCCGTCTCATTACAAACGCTTTACCCTTCCACATCTAAAATGATACCTTTGTTCAAGGAAAATATGATTTCTGAGGTGGTTTCCATTGCCTTCCTCAGTATCTGCGTTAGTCGGCTCTTACGAAACACATGCAGTTATCGGTTGGACTATTCTCAAATATCCCGAACCCAACACGGTACCTTATCCTTATCAAAGGATAAAGTACGATTAATCATGGAGTGAAAAAATAATAAAACACAACAGCAACTAAGCAAAGAAACAAGCATGCTAGCAAGCCATGTGTCAAAATATCAGGATCAAAAATAAATTAAAATAAAAAGCATACTGTGCAGTGTGCACACTGCCATGCATGCACCTATCTGTAAACAATAGCTAGCAAATATATCATCCTAGTAAGTAAAAATGACACACCTATACTTGTATACGAGTCACACAAAATGTCATACATGTATGTACTTAGTACTATTTGATTACATTGCATGTACTTCTTTTATATAATCGACAAATCCTATCATCTTCTTAACAGGCTTATTGTGCAGCTCTAGCATTTCAACAGAGCTGAATGCCTCTTGGTGTTATGCTTAACACAACTTTAGTAGTGCTAGATGCATTAGGTAAGTGACAGTTACTATTATAAATAGATTAAAATGCACATGAATTATTAAAATATCATAAACTTTATATATAATAGCAATAGGGCTACATAGATTATAATACAATAATGCATACAATGCATGTATGTTGTACATTAATTCTAGGCTTACATACCAGCTGAGCTTGTTCTGAAGTCATTATGATGCTATTGACTGCTTACCAAGTACAGACTTTCAAACATCCTAAATGAAAACAAAAAGGACAAATCTTAAAGTAAAGTATAATAATATGTATATAAATTTATAATAAATACAATCCGTTTAATATAGTTCCCAATACCAGAATATCAGACTTGACTAATGATTCAACCTAGGCTAGTTAGTGGGACCTTTTGCATATCAGAAAATCTTATTTTGGCTCTGAACCAAAATGTGGACGTGCATTTCTTATATAAATGAATTTATCTATCTGAAATACCAAACCAGTGGGAATGTGTTTTGATAAGCCCAGTTAATAAAATTAAGAATTCAATCATACCATCAGACTTCCAGCCTATTTCAGAACTTCCTAAAATCTCCAGAACAACAGAACGACATGCCAAGAAGTTTGTCAATCCACCTTTACTCTCAAGTGTTATGTATCGGATTACAGTAATGGTTCACCAGTGCTCAAAATTATGGAGAGGTCCGGGCCCCCTAATAGCCTCGACATCCCCTCCCTCCAATGGGCCTCCATGGCACGAGATTTGAAATCTTGAATAAATATTTTGAATCACATCTTTAAAAAAAAAATGATGCTCAAAATAGCTAAACTTTGATAGAAATAGTATCAATTTCTGATTTCCAGCTGGTGCTTGTGAATTTTGTTCTTGCTGTTAAAATGCATTTTGACATAGGTCTATATAAATAGTAGGATTGGCAAATATCTATATTTTCGATATCTTTCCTAGATACATAATGCACTATATAACACAACACTGTTTCAATATTTATTGAAACAGTGTTGTGTTACACTATGCATTATCATAACTTCAAATTTATATAAACGCAGGGTTGGAATATATTCAGATATTTTCAAAAATCTATCGATATTTTGAAGAATAAATCAACAATATCGGATATTTTTGATATATGTAAGATATTTTCTATATTTTTCGGACATACAAAATAAGATACATAATGTAACAATGGTACATGTGTTACATAATGTGGTATTATATAATTTATGTGTATCTGGAAAATATTGAAAATATCTTATAAATAATCATATCATATAAAAATAGCTTATAAATATATATAAGAAAATTATATAAAATATTTAATTATTTTTATATAACTTCATATATCATATCATATATTTTCCATAGTTATCAGACATCCATATAATAATATTATTGAAATAGTGTGTGTTCTATTGGGTATTATTAGAATATGAACTCATTTAAACGCAATGATTTATTTAGACTTGAGTTTAGGCCTATGCATTAAATTTTTATCTCCTGTTAGTTCTTTTATAACATTTGAAGTATTTATGTCTAAGATAATACAGTTAACTTTCAGGATGATATATATGTATAATTATAAATGATGTATTCCTTGGACTGATAACAATGCGATAGTTAATTGATCTAATCAATTCTTGTCTTCTGCATTAGTTTCATAGTGTTCGATGTTGTCATGGACAACAGTGGCACAATAAGTTTTGTTGTTATAATTTTAAAATATAGGGTCATATACTTCACATATATGTACAGTAAACATATAAAGAATGTATTAAGAGGCTGCACACTGCAGTGCACAGTGCTCAGCTACTCTAGAAAAAACGATGAAATCCTGTAAGCCTACGTGAAATCCAATTAGCTGGAAATTTGATATGATACAGATTTGTTGTACTTATATATTCTAATTAATGGCTTTAAACAAGTTTTATTGATATTTTCTTTCATATTTGTAATGATATTTGCAATATTTAATGTATTGATATTTTTTATATTTTCATGTATTGATATTTTCTATATTTTCGTTGACAATATCGGATATATATATCATTGATATATATCATGCCAACCATGATAAATAGACCTACGTAATACATATGATAGACCCAGATAGGGCTACAGTCTGAGCTAGCGTCTGGGTTTGGGTTAGGTTAACCCTACCGGGCCTACACTTAACCAAAACTATATAAACCTAGTTAAAACCAAAACCAATTTTAAAGTACTCTTTTATCCATTTTTATAACATTTATACCTACCAACCACCCCTTTATATCAATCTATATAAATAAAGAAGAGTTTCTGTATGTGTGTGTGTTTGTCTGTTTGACCGGGATGCATTTTGACAGTTTTGCACCTTTTCACTCCATTCCTTCACTACTGTGTCGGTGTGGGGAAGGAACCAGTAGGGGGTTCCCGTTCCCCAATGCGACCGCTATCATGGTGTCCAGGGCCAAAAACCTGCTATTTCATAATTAATCTCATTCTCCAGATGGTATTACAAGTAAATAACATTCAGCAGCATAAGTTACGTCATGCATTGTACCCCTCCCCAACTCCAACCAACTCGATCGCATCGCATTTCACTTTGATTTTTCTATTTAGACTGTAGGGCCTAACATTGCTGTCACAGTGTCACTAAATATACAATACAATACAAGAGGATATTTTATAGCGCCTCTACATACAAGGCATTTCAGAGGCGCTTTCTGGAACAGTGAAGGGAAGAGTTGCTTAGCCTGCCATAAGCCACACACATATGGCAAGGCCTCCGTAAGTCTGGAATTTGAGCGACCAATTGGTCAAGTACACAGAAGCCATGGCCAAGAGGCCCAAGACCATGACTTCTGACTGCAATATCTGCTCTTAGTTGGCTCTTACGAAACACATGCAATTGTCGGTTGGTCTATTCTCGAGTTTCCCGGATCCAACACGGTATATATAATAAGTGTGTTATAGTTAATTTGTTAAATTCTTGTTTTTACACTTATGCTCACTGCTCAGATTTTATACTTTTAGTCTATGATCACTCAAATTTGTCTGTTTTAGTCATATATGACATGTACTCAGTTTTTGACGAAAAATGGACAAATACGGTAACCGTAGGGACCAAAATATTGTTAGACATGTTATATATTATGGATTTTGTTTTCTATTTGCTGCGTAGCTTATTTTAGTGCAAACGTTTCCTCTCAATCATCTACTGTTTGACAAATTTCGGTGCATCAATTGTTACTTCATTATTCATTAGCTCTAGTTAGTCTATAGGGCTGTTTCATTTCCTCCACCCCCTTTCGGTTAATGATTTTATACCTCCAGTGCGATGCAATTAGATCAGGAAGAAGTTCCCGTCTATAGCCAAATAGGCAAGATTAATTGATTATTGCACTTTTTATGTTTTTAAATAACGACGTGCACTAATCTTTTGTACTTTTTCAGTTTTTAACCATCAAATTCTGTCAGGCTGCAGGATGTCGTTATACAATACATGCAATAATGTATTACAATTAATGCTGATTTAAACTAGCCTATTTAAGATAATAAGAATATTGGTCGTTTGCGATGGAAAGCTTTCTCCAGTATTCATTCTGGAAGTTGAGATCAGAGATCAGTAATGAAACATTAAAGTTTTACATGTATGTAACAACTCACTAATTCATGATTCAGTATCTATCAAAGTCCTAGTATGATCAAACTGAAATTGCAATTTTTGTGAAATAATTTGGCGATTTAATTTTTGAAGCCGTACCCGATAAGCTTTCAGATATAATTTAAGAGTATCCGAATTCTATAACTGACTGCCGATACTGTAATAGACTATCGCTCATGACAGACGCACATGTTTATAACGTTAGTCTTAATCATGTTTTCACTGATGTTACTTTTGTCACCTACACAGTAGCATATTAAATTTTGTAACTATTCTATCTATAAATAAATGCCCTTGAGTGAATGGTACAAACAGAATAAGTCGTTGACAACAGCGTTGCAATGGTCAGACGTGAGCGTACTGACCAATAGACATGAAAGTCAATGATAAATTAAGTTCCAAATTACAGATTTCGATGTAACAGATTTGTTAGACTTCTATATGCGAAAATTTATTGTAAATAGGCGATTACCATCAAATTTAAGATACCAAATTAATCAATTTAATGATTAATATCGTGGTATCAGTCATTTTGAATCTTTACTCGTCTGCAATGCAGACTGCAGTGAGTCATACAGCCACCGGTTGCTTGACGTACGGTGCACAATTAGCAGAATTACGCAGGAAGAAAGCTTCAAGTCGAGCAAAAAGACGAAATCAATCTTGTAACACGGCACCGTGCCGATTGTTTCCACCAAGAGTTTACAGCAGAGTCGTTAGCTCATTGGAGAATATGGGAATAGCATTGATGTATCCGAACACATGTACGAGTTATGAAGGCTTATAACAAAGCAACGTAGTTTTTTTTTAAATTTCCGTATGTATTTTCACGTGACAGACGCACATGCCAGTTTCCTTGCTTAATTGCTATTTTTGTGTTTATTTTTGTTATTCTATGATTAATCGTGCCTCTGCCTTTCGATCAGTGCAATGCACTGCCGGGCGCGGCAATGCAGCCAACGCAGGTACACGGTTAACCTTCCAAGCACCGATACGCACCCGTGCCCAAGGGTGCCTGGGATATTTTGTCGATTGAGCTGGGAATCGTACCCACGCCTTGAGCCATCACTCTATCTTGAAGCAGACACGGTAACCGCTTCACTAAATCCCAGTGAAGCTTGTTGTATATAATAATTACATATTCGTTTATTGTCGAAGTAAATATATTTTAGTCCCATTACTGTGAAAGTTTGAGCATCTTGTTTGGGACAATAATCGCACATGTCGACTGGATCTTGAAATTGGTAAATTGGTACTTAACCCAAATTTAATGTAGAAACTAAGTTTTTAGCAAAAAGATTTGGTCACACTCGCACTAACAGATCACATCGACTAGCTGAATCTCATGTGTTACAGCACACAGGTGACAATAGTCATAAATCTGACTCTGAAGAAACAGATACGATAAAATCTAGAATGATACGTCAGACAGTTACTTTTTGTTTTAGTGAATACTGAATAGGCCTACATTTTGCAAACACGACATTCAGTGAAATAGAGTGAGCTATAAATAATCCTGTGTGTGAATCTCTTCTTAACTTCTTTCTGCTCTAAAAGACAAATGTTGTTAGTAGGATTCCGAGACTCATTTAGTAAAATCTCAGTCAAGCAACTAGAAAAATCGCCACCTTTATGGCTTCTATGTAGAGTGGTTAATAATTATGCTAAATATAAACACAGGCACGTGTTGTTAACACTATTTAATATGGAAGTTTTAATTCACCGCATTCTTCTACGTCACTCACAGTTATATTATGAGTTATTTTATAAAATAATTATATTCAGGCGCGGATTAAAGGGGGGTGGGGGAGGGGCATCGCCCCCTCGACCTCGAAAGGGGGCGCATACCACCCGGCCCCCATCGATTTGAAAAGTATCGTAGTTTGACCCATTAAAACACCTATTTTGGACCCTTGGTCCCCCTTCGATTAGCCTCTAGTTGACCTGCCCCCTCGAAAACAATGCATGTATTTGCCGCCCCCCCTCAAAAATTTGACGTCGCGTATGACGTCGCATATGACGACGCAAAGCAAGACAATGACATATTATGGCAAACCGATTATAGCGATGAATTAAAAAACAAGGATCAAGGGGAAAATAAATTGCGATGAATTAAAGAACAAGTACCTAAACATAATAATGTAAATATGATCAATTAGAATTTTTGTTTGTTAAATTGTTTCGCTCAATATATATTTAAAACAAGTCATGCTGTTATTATTATTGCTATTATTATTTTTATCTTTCCACCATAACCAATTCTATAAGAGCTATAGAAGAGCGTTCATGGTCCGAAATTGTGTACTTGTTTTTATAACTAACAATTAAATACCACAAGTCTATGCATACTTTTGCATAGTCTATCCATGCAAAATATGAACAGCTCATTCAAAAATAGCAATTGTCTTTATTCATATCAATAATTTTAATTTCTGGTCGCAGGCCTTCTCCAAGAGAGTTGAACCCCGGTCCCTTGACGTCATATTTCCAATTTCCAGGCTCTACTAACTACATCAACTTCAAATAGGTACTATGCAAAATGCCCACATAGGATGTAGGCAATAATGGCCTTCCACGTATTGTTATTCATTGTAGAGCGAAGCTGAGTCAATAAATGCCTAACAAGTTACAAAGTCTGTCATAATAATAATTAATCTTTCTGCCACATTCGGTTGACTGATTCTGTTGATCATATGCCTCTGTCTCTTTTTATAATCACTATTACTTGACATTCCAAGATCTGTGATACAGGCTCAAGTCTTAAAAACATCTGATGCTTCCTGACCCAGTAATAGTATGTTGTGGTAATCAATCAATCAATCAATCAATCAATCAATCAATCAATCAATCAATCAATCAGAAGCTTTGATACAGCGCACTCTTAACTTGAGTCTCAGACGTGCTTCTGAACAGTGAAAGGTAGAGTAACCTAGCCTGTCATATACCACAATCGATGTGGAAGGACCTCTGCTAATCTGGAATTTGAGTGACCAAAGGGTCAAATATACAGAAGTCATAGAGCAGATCACTCTGCCCTTCACTGCGGTATCTACGTTAGACGCCTCTTACGACACGTGCAGTTCTCGGTTGATCTAAATTCTCAAGTTTCTCGGAACCAACGGTCCAACACTGGCAAAAGTTAAGTGAATGCGATAAGTGCCATGCTACTATCTTAAGCGCCAACTAGACACACTTATAAACTTATACATAGGCGACTCGACGACAGTAGGCCTGCAGTTGCAGGATAGAAGCACGCTGTGACACTCTTACTCGCTAACAACTGCAAATTCTAAAGACGATATATAATTTTTTATTCAGTTACGCTAAGCTCAGTAGCTGGTTGTAACGCAGTAGATGAAGAGATTTAGATGCAGCAGTCATCCACGATACAGACAACCTCACGTCATTGTGATCTGTAGCCGACCTCTGATAGGTATTAGGAAGCCATTACACGAGCGTAGTAAGGGATGCTGGGCTGACTGTAACGCGGCTACTAATTACTTTCTTCTAATGCTTACTGACGTTCATCAGTCAGAGCGCTCGCTTCGTGTAACCCTTCTGCTGCCTTCACTACCACGGCAATAATGTCCAGGCACGTTGTTCATAAAACATCATCAGGTGGTTTAATGAACAGCAGCGTGCGAATGTTAGGAGTGTTTGAGTAGTATGCTCTCTTATTTTAACAAGGATACTGATTTATAAGTTTGTACCTGATGTCGCCGTCAGATAATGAAACGAACGTTAAATTCACATTGATTGGTTAACTAAACAATAGAGGCATAAGCAGGCTGATAAATAACGATGCAGGGCTATGTTATGCAAGGTTGTTTCTCACAGCAATGTTGTTTACTGTTTAATATAGCATCGGCAGTCGGCACATCTCCGTGGCTCATTGGTTGGCTTGTCGGCCAGGTTGCACAGAATTTTGTGCAGAAGGTGCTGGGATCAGTTGAGTCACTGAGAGAGTAAAATCCCGGATGTACAACGAGTCAATCAAACCACTCGTGGGTCAGTTAATTGGAAGCAATTAACTGATTTCTTCCAATTACAGTGCTGAGTGCATGCTTCGGAAGATTGTGAAGATAACCACAGGTCTGGCGAATATGATCCAATAATCAATTTGTATCGTTTAGAGTGGGCTTGGCGACCTTATCGTCAGATGAATGACTTAGTCACATGTCTGCTGTAATCGCTCAGGATCGGGACGAGTTACGTGCTTAAGTTCGGTAACGAATATGGCACCCCATCTTTACTTAATAGTATTGGCCATTCATGCCAATGCATCTCTATACTTTACAAGATTACATTACATATAAAAGGCCACAGAAATAAAAGCAGCAATATATGCACGATGTTCCTATAGAGGCAACATAACTAGAAACTTAAGAGAGATTTTACTAGCTACAGTTGCACATACGAACGTACTATAATCAGAGATGAGTTTATTCAGGGGTTAGAATTTATATAGCATGTCTATTATCCTATTTATTTAGCAGAATTCAAAAAACACATAGACACACTTTTTACTTAATGAAATATTAATCCATATGTGGCATCCGTTTCATTATCTGACGGTATGATATCAGTGACGTCTCTAACAACAACCTTCACATTCAACCAATGCCGGTAACACAATTCCGACAGAGTAAACTGATTTTGTACTTCCTTCCATTTATTTCGCAGACATTCTGTTGAATAAATTCGCATTAAATGAGACTAGGAGAGCTCGTTAGAAGGCATAAATCTATATTCGATTTGGTATTCGGAAGTCACCGAATAATTGAATATTACGAATATCGGATTCCGTAGATTGCTGGTAACTGAATCGAATTCTTCCCTCAACTTGCCCAGCCGCTTGGCGAAAGTGTTTGTCCTTATTAATGAACCAAGTATTAGACCGAAGTGTTTAAGAAATAAACGACAAATAAACATTCGCACAGCCTATATTAATTAATTATTAGACTCGAATTTATTTGTTATTTTATATTTGTTTGTACCACTGAACAATATTTACGAATATCCGTCTCGGATTCGGCTTCAGTAACAAATCATTTCAACTATCCGGATTCAGGATCCGGTGAAAATGCCAATCAGTTAATCCTTACTCATTAGCAATACAAGTGCATCGTTAGCAGAAAAAGATGCATCATCATTTCACTAATAAATGATCATCAGGAGGATTGATGGCACAGGATCGGTCAGGTAGCTTGACGTTTTTAAACAGCTATTGCTAAACTGGATTAATTGCATCAATTAAAACGAGCAGACACATTAAAGTTCCCTACAACTGCAGGATTTTCTATCATATTTTAACAATTGCAATATTAAATGACTATTAGTCGTAATAACGGTTAACCCCCCCCCCCCCAAAGTCTTATTTGGGGTGATCGCAGTAACTTTTATCCCAAAAGAAATTGCAACAAAATTAATGAATAGGCCTTGTAAAAAGGCCTATTCATTAATTATTCGGTATTTATATAACCACATTTGTTGTCTCTTACTTTTCACACGAAATCTTACTTTTGTATTTCTATTTAGGCAATTGTTGACCCGTGTTGGATCCGCGAATCTTGCGGGATCAACTTATTGATCAATGGAGTATTCAATAATGAGTATGATAGTAAACGGTGATATATGTACCTTGGACCTGCCATTTGGCAGTACACTAGAGAGAGAGAGAGAGAGAGAGTGACAGAGAGTGACAGAGAGAGAGACAATTGTTAGGCCCTAATTACTAATAGTTCGAAATGCCCATATAAGCCTGAGCATAAGAAAGGAGGTTTCAACAAAATCACCCTCCCCAGGCGTTTTCAAGCATACATTTTTTAGGGTCCTGACAAAAATGTGTAAAATGCCTAATGATATTTTTTTATTCGGATTGCTATAGAGCTGTTTACTGTGCCGATATTAATTAACAGGTAGAAATAGCTGCATGTTTTATAGTTTATATCATTCGGCCTATAGTATTACAAGAAACTTGAAGAAAGTTGAGTCACAAGCAGCGTAGTGCTCATATATTACAGCTTGTCACTGACCTGTTGAAGCAGGATTGGTCACTCGCAGGATTTGTTTGCTATGGAATAAATAACAAGTAATCGATCTCTGTGGAAAGCTGTCATACTTTTAAGTGGCCTTACTGAGACAAACCGGCGCATTACTATCGCAGATATCAAACATTGCTGGCGGTCTGCTAGAAGTCTTGCTTTGTACGTAGGCCTGCGCCTAATATTATTTACTACCGCTGTGAAATATTCACGACTATATTTGCTTTACAACTATATTTGGAGTAGAATTTATTGCAACCGGGATAATTTTAAAGTATAATCAGTGGTTAAATTGGGCCGGAGCTCACCGGGCTGAGCCACGGCACTTCACATTTTTAGTCTCGTGAGCCCCGGCAAAAATTCCTCAAAGCCCCGGCACCTAAATGAATGTGAGCTCCGGCACCTGTGTTAGAGCCCGTCACCTATCATTGAGGAATTTAACCACTGAATATAAATTATAATAAGCGACAGCTGTCAGCCGTGACACTTAATATTATATAGGCCCAAATGATGCTCTCAAATACCTATTATTATAATATCCTATTATTCTATAGGTTCGCTTTTCAATTAAGTAAGAAGCTGCTACACATATTACTGTTTAGGCAACTTTAAACTTAACATATTTAAACGCACTTCAAGAAAATTCTAAATTTTTGTAGAGGTTGGAAGACTATGCGTTATGTTTACTTCATTAGATGAAATATTTTCGAAGTAATGTTTTTGGTGGAGGTTTGTTCACCTAATCTTCAATGTAAACAAACCGAAAAATATAAGTATACAAATTTTCATTTCCGGTTAGGGAGAGGGTTAGGGTTGGGGTCAGAGTTGGTCCTAACCTAATACCAACCCAAACCCTAACCCTAATTTTAAGCGAAATTTTAAAAGTTTAATTTATTATTATTATTAACAATTTGGTTTGTTTACATTTAAGATCCGGTGAACTAACCCATACCAATGTTTTAAAGTTTCACTATATCAGACTATGTAACAAGAGTCTAATATTACGTTGATCAGACGTCATGTGACTACTGTAGCTAATCAGTTTTTGACGTAATATTAGATTCTTCATTTAAGCTGAATTTAACTATCACTGTAAATTTTGCAATAATTATAATTCCAATTAAGCAGATTGTAATCTCTATCTATCTCTACTGCACTGCTAAATGGCTAGTCCAAGATACATATTCTGAAACACAGTCTGCTATCACGCTCACTAATGAGCACCCCATCGATCATCAAATTGATTCCATCAAAAGGGCCATGCCTTTATCACACCCAAAATGTAACCTTCTTGCTTGGGAATATATATTCTGACTTCCGAGGTGGTTTCCCGGTGCCTTCCTCAGTATGAAAATATCTGCGTCAGTCGGCTTTTACGAATCATGTGCAGTTTTCAGTTGTTCTATTCTCAAGTTTCCCGGATCCAACACGGGCAATAAAATTGTAAAAAAAGTACAATTCTGTCAACATGATTATATAATAAAATGGCCATTGCTTGACAGGCTTTTAAAGATAGTTAACCTAGAGGTTAGTAGACGAAGTGGTAAGAGATAGTTAACCGAGTGGTTAGTAGACCTAGTGGTAAGAGATAGTTAACCGAGAGGTTAGTAGACCTAGTGGTTAGAAACATTTACATGTGAGACAGTAACGTCGTGTTTCTCATCTATAAACCAAGACGAGTGTGCAGTAAATCACACCCTCATGACGTGGCAGTGACTAGCCAATCTTCCTCCTCTAATTACGTCTTAATCTAGCTAAACTGGTCAGAAACGAGAGCTTCGTGTCTGCTGTTGTCAAGTGCTGAGAATTCACCCTATTCATATGACGTATCAGTACAAATGGTTCGGTTTATTTATAACCGGTAGTGCATATTTAATATTGCAAACTTTAGAGAGTGCTAACATTCAAACGGATGCTAACGTGTTGTTGT
>JAQFZF010000605.1:0-16817 GCA_034695365.1 Enchytraeus norvegicus | reverse complement strand
GGTTGTGCTTTGCCATGTCCATCAATAAGGCTCTGCACTGTCTGGACCGTCTGTCTCGACTGTGCGTCTGGAGCCATGTATGGTGAAACAGTGGTTATCCTCTTTCCAGGTATGGTGAAACTGTGGTTATCCTGTTTGAAGGTCGGAGTGTGGGGTTTCCCTGTGTGGTTTATTTCTTGCTCTTTATTTCCATTACCAACCCTTCTTAACCCGGGCAGAGCCCCGGAAACCTCGGCGTTCAGTCACCGATAACTGCACGTGTTTCGTAACAGCCGACTAACGAAGATAATGAGGAAAGAAATTGGCCCCCAGACAATTGTAATGTAGAAAAACTATATAAAAGCAAAGTTGGTGAAACTTCGTGTTTATTTGTCATTTCACACAAACATTTCAGATATGGGTCCATACAATAAATCAAAATTCGTTTCCTCCCGGGGAACGCCTGGTACCCCAGCTAGTTACAAATATAGCGATGTCGTTGACCGGATTATGGATGTCTATAAGAAAGATTCTATATTCATGAAGTTTGAAGGCCACCTCAGATAGCAGGTGCTCAATAAATCAATCGCCTACATATCACAAATCACTTGTGATCATTTAGAGCGATCACGCAAAATAGCCGTTAATTGTTCTATAAAATATTGTAGAATAGTAACAGGGAAGAATCGCTTTTAATTCAAATTCAATCACAAAATTCTGTCACTCTTGTGCTCTGACAGATGGTGGGTCAACGCTAGAGCGTTTATTTTAAAAGTCGAAAAAAAACCTTATCGATCATCAGGAGCCCATTTTCGATCAACCAGTTCATATCATCAAAAAAAGCTTTGCACTATTAGCACTTTCAAATAATACATTTCTATTGAGGTTACCACTTCTGAATGAAATTTCGTGTGGTTTCTGATATTTTCATGGACACCCTACAGGGTCGGGTTACAATGATGCACTACGAGCAGTCGAGCATATTCTGAGGGCTCCCAGGCCAAGAGGTCCCTGAAATTTTTTTTAATTGTTAACCTCAAAATAACTGCAACTTGGTTTCGCGGCTTGTTTGAAGTTGTTTCGGTTCTCTAAATATTTCTGATCTGTACATAGTTTTATAAATACTGCTATACATATTGCTGATCTTAAAATGCTGCAACCGAATCATTCAATTTTTTCAAATTCTCGCTTTTTTAAGAATAAGAAGTTCAGTGTGCAGATGAAAAATGAAGACAAAAACACTTCTGTACGTGGCTTGTCCATTTTCTATCGCTTAGAGGCCCCCCGTACTGAAATTGTGGGACCTCCATTGCACTATACACACAGAAAACATGCAGAAAGCAGAGTCTCGAATGGACCGCTTTATTCATTTTTACGGATTTAGGAAAACCTTACCCATCCTATGGATCAGTGTTAAACCCTTAAAACCGAGAGTAAAGTTAATTTATACAATACAGTACAACCCAATGAGGATTTAGCGTCCGGTTCTTCATTGGAAGCGATATCAGGAAAGTCTCAAGCAGACCATGCAACTGCAATGAGTTCTAGAATTCAAATTGCGAATGAGTCGAAAGCTCTGCTGATTTAATTTTAATTTTAAAGTACCACAAAAATGCTGACGGGCCCGCATGTGGCTACTTGTTCTTATTCTGATACGATTGCTTCAATGCACTGAGTACTACAGTGTGTAGTCTTTTTGAAATTACATTATCATCAAGGATTTGTTTTATTTTATGTTTAAAGACAGCGAAAAGTAAATAAAAATTTCTTTCTCTCTATCAGTGTACTACCTCACAGCAGGTCCATAGCATATAACGTTTCCATACCTATTATCTATCTAATCTCAGTTTTTATTTTCATTTCCACAATTGATCCAATTATCAATTCATCCAACATTCCTATTCTTGGTCTTCCTCTTACTTTACAATTCTATTACAATAAAATAAAATAAATAATAGAATTTTGCAACTGCTTGCCCAACGACTAAGTCTGGAAATTCTTGACTCAACCGTTGGTCAAGCAGTTACAATATTCTATTTATTTTTAAAGGGTCTTATCAAAACAATTTAGATGTTTCTGTATCTCAATTTCAAGCCATAACATCTTATAAAACTGTGTTATATATAGGAAATTGAAAAACAAATACAATAGAAATTCTATAGATTTCCTGCCAAGGACAATAAGGTTGGCATAGGACTATCCGGTCTGGGCGATAGGATTTGAATATTGCAAAAGCCGTCCTTTTGAACTTTTCAATATCTTATAGGACGTCCATTCGTCAATTATACTACAAAAAGACGACTATAAGGAGATGGGACGGTCATGTCGTCCTATTGTCGTCATATACAGGGTGACTTTAAAAAAATACACCTGCGAAATTTCAATAACTCTGTCAAAACTCTAGATATTTTCAAATTCTTTCAGGATACATAGAGGAGGTTTTTCCACATCTAACCTTCCCATTGTGGTAGAGAAATATTAATTATTTTACAAGTTACAGAGTTTCTACGGAAAAAGTAAAAAAACCCATCTTAACATAGCATATTCAAATAGCCATGGTACAACATGGATCGCAGGTTGTTGGCTGGTTTAAAACAAAAAAATTCTTTGCGTGTTGCTTTTACAAGTGTTTGACATACTATTTCGCTAGGCGGCGCAATTTTATTTATTTATTATTATAATTTTTTTACTCTCCACTCCTGATGGAGTGCTTTTAGCCTTTTAGAAATGAACACTTTGTGCCGCTCAAGTCTTTCGTCCCAGACGTGGTAGGCGAGAATTTTGAGATTACATGAGTTTGGTGGTCACTCATCCTTCTTGACGAACTCCGGCTATGCTGTACGATCCATATTGTACCATGGCTATTTGAATATAAGCTATGTTAATAAGTTTTATTACTTTTTCCGTAGAAACACTGTAACATTTGTAATAATTAATATTTCTCGACCAAATTTGGAGGTTAGATGTGGAAAAACCTTCTCTATATAACCCGGAAAATCCTCCTCTATATATCCTGAAAAAAATTTAAAATATCTTGAGTTTGACAAAGTTAGTTAGATTTCGCCGGTGGTTTATTTCTCAAAACTCACATTGTGCATGTAGCAAGACAATTCAAAGCATTAGAATTTTATTTACTCAGGATGGTTTAAGTGGGGGATCGGTTATGAGACAGTGGACTGAGATTAGGGTCCTGGAAGCCAACCAAGCCCCCCCCTCCCCCCATCTCTTTGAGGGTCAATAAATTGATAGCAATTAGTACGTCGTGGGTGACTATTTCGGATGATTTGTGTAGGTAACCTCAGGTCCGCGTATGTGATCCAATAATAAAATAATAAAATTGGTCGCATAAAGTGAGGACCGGCGACCTCACTGTTCTAATAATGATCTTCTACCTTTTGCTGCAATCGCTTAGGATCGGGATCAGCTCTACGGTCGGTAACAAATGTGGCACGCACTATACCTTTAAAGCCGTATAATTCTATATTTTACAAATAATTATGACGTAACTATAAATTTGTCCATGGACTCTATAATGCAGACAATAGCAGATTAATATTATTGTTATTACTAATTGGAGACTAATTATCCTTTTGAGAGTAGGGTTACAATAATATAATATATGACATTTTATGCAGGCCGCCGTAATTGACATGAAACTCTTTGAACTTCTCATCCATTATGATTATGCTACAATAATCATTTGCTCTTATTCCTGAATGCAGCCCTATAGTTCACTATTATCAATAAAATACCCTGTAGGGGCCTTTTACCTACCCACAATCTAATAGGCCTAATTATAATTAGTCAATAATTATTTGCGGCATTAATGGTTCATGGTCGTACAGCCATTCATATGTTATCAATTATAGATGTAGCCAACACTCGATTAGCCTTCCATCTTTCAGGTACCGATACGCACCCGTGCCCAAGGGTGCCGGGGATATTTTGTCGACTGACCTGGGAATCGTTCCCACGCCTCTAACCGCCACTCGATTTTGAACCAGATACGAGAACCGTTTCACTAATCCTCGTCGGCTAATCGACTTGTCGAATGATCGATGGTGTGCTTACTTATGAATCAGGTGTGGACTTTCGTTGATATTTCTGCTTGGACCTTCTACGATCAAGAGTAGAAGATAACATCGTCTCTACAGGCCCATACATTTAATGGCATTTAAGACCACTTATTTAATCTGTTTGGCAGTTAGCTATTTAGGCCTGCATTTATCCGTTAGGGAGTTTTAGTGTTTGTCAGAGATTTTCACATTCTGATCAACTATTTCAAGGTTTTTAATCTCGGAGAAACTTAATATTTTATAACGTCGGCATACACAGTTTTATCTTATATATTTCATGAGGTATTCAACTTAACCACGGAGTGATCCATGTCCTGCAATCAAGATCTAGTGATACCTATACCTATCTGGCAGTGCCGGATTTAGACCTTGGGGGCCTGAAGCACTCATGCAGGGAGGCCCCGACTCGGGAGAGACATGGAAAGCGGGGGGGGGGGGGGCCACAACTGGAATCTGACGGTTCAGGCCTCCTCTAGCTATTATCAAATATGAAAAGCTTGAATTGAATTGGATTGATCTTCATTTCACACTAATCAAGTCACTGAAACATGCACAAGTAAACAGAGAGTGTAAAGTGGGAAATAAGGCCCTAAGGCGCTGGCATGTGCCCGTAAAGTTATTTCAAGGTTAAAGAAAGTTACAACATCTCGGGGGGTCCCTTTGGCCGGGGGGCCTCCAGCACGTGCACATTGTGCTTCATGGTAAATCCAGCCCTGCTATCTAGTGATCTGAACTCATCACAAAGGCTTTTACAGCACATAAAATGGTACTTCAGTACAGAAGAATTGTGGCTTCTGAGGTGGTTTTCTACTGCCTTCCTCAGTAACTAGCTGGTCATTTCCTAAGAAACACTGTGCGGCTTTTGCTTGGTCTATTCTCATGTTTTCCGGATCCAAAACGGCGCCCTGTTGTTATCCCTCTCAGAAGTTACTAATAATTGAAATAATGTATCTAGATATAATTCATCTATCCGGTGTTCTGTCAGATGGTAGGTCAAGACAGAATCTCCATGCACAATCAACTTCCTCGCTCATTAAGGAGAACCCTATCAACCAACCCAACAAGTTGGTCTCATCACAATGGCTTTTACCACACCGGTTGTAATTGTTTCAGCAAAAAATTATGGTTTCTGAGATGGTCTCCCGATGCCCTCTTCAGCGTCTGGGTAAATGGTTTTGTACGGTACACGTACAGTTTTTTGCTGCATTATTCTATAATTTTCCGGAGCCAGCACGGGTAACATATATAGAAATATATAAGGCAAAATCGAGTAATAATTTCTAAGTAAGTTTGAGTACTATCCGAATTCTAGAAATGCAGCGGAAATCAACCTACATATCAGAGAGTTGATTACAACAAGAGTTGATTGCCCACTGATTAAACTATCCCCTATTAGATTATGATCGTCACGCAATAACAAAATTTATGGATTATCTTTCTTTCGACATATGCGGTCTATATTTAATCTACTCAATCGATGTGCACTCAGCATATCTATTAAGTGTCCAACTCGGGTACCATAGGTTCACGGTTCGAATTCCAGTGCTCGCCCGTTACTGATGTATGCCAGTTAGACCGCGCAACTGACGTCCAATTCGGCTTTAGCCTTTAGGCTTTTATTCATTCAGTTCTCTGGCAAGTGGCAGGTCCTGGGTCATTCCGAAATTTAGTTATTCAATTCTTCAATTTTTACATTTATAAATTGTTCAATTCAATTATTCAATTTTTTTTATTCATAAGTATTCAATTCCGAGTTTTCCGTTTCACTCTTCAGTTGACCCACAAATGATCACAAAGTAATGGAATAGCGAACCGCGGTTAGGCTTCATCACACTACCGGAAAAAAAATTTAAATAATTATGCTGCCTTTTTAATGATACAAAATTTGAGTCTGAGATGATTTGTACTTCTTCGGTATTTGCGTAAATCACCACTTAAAACACGTACGGACTTCGATTGATCTATTCTCCTGTTTCCCGGAGCCAATACCAGTAGGCTAAACTAGTATCGCCTACAATTAAACGAGTACCCTTTTGCAGATAGAATATGATAATAGTCACCTATTACTGACTTAAGTGCCTCTATTTTACCGATCCACAAAGAAATGAAGAGATTCGTTGACCCGTTGTACATCCAAGATTTTACGCTCTGATTCATTCGACCTGAAATCGCACCCGGCATCTTCTGCCCAAAATTCGCAACAAGCTGACCGACGCGCTGACCAATGAGCCACGGAGACGTACCTTGATTGTTCATTTAAACTATTGCTTTGTGAAATTCAGTTTTTGTTGTTAATGGTATTGCACAAAATTTCACTAAGAAAATTTAACAATTAAAATAGGTATAACGGAATAAGCTTATCTCTCTAACGATATACAGTAGCCTATTTTTGTTTAGCTCTTGTTTATTAATGTTATTAATGAGTTTAGAAACAATTATTTCTAATACTTACGATGTTACGCCGTTCTTATATCGGCAAGAGCAGTAGCCTAACTAAAAAACGAGTTCCTCTGATGATACAGACGCACGAATGAATTGCTTAGCGAGGTCTCCAGTCACTCCTTGCAACTTACTAGTCAGTAGCTAGGACGTCTGTTATTGAGTCTGCGGTGCCGGCTTGACCTTGTTACTGAATACTCGCAATTAGTAAAACCGATATTATTGTCGGTTTAATTACCAAGGGGTCTTGCACCGCGTTTGATCAGTGTTGACTTCTGTTCTCTTTCAGCACTAGCGACTTGATAACCGCATTCGAGTGGATCAGTTGCATGTGCTGTTGGAGACATCCGTGATAGCTTTATAAAATCAGATATTAAATCATCTTAATGCTGTCTTGTGTAGGTTTATATGTGTCGTGTGTAATACCGTCATATTTGTTTATGAATAGTTTCCATCTATTGTATATATTGTTAGTAGTAGTAGTAGTATGTAAATGACGAATTATCATGACAGACGCACCATGATGCAAACTAAAACACACACAGAAACTGCAATACATACAAATGACATATCAGAACATAGAATCAGATAATTAAGAGTTTCTGTTTATCTACTAGCGCAAGAAAATTAAAGGTTAGGCCTACAATACATATATCAATTTATGTTCATATAACTTAGTTATATTGTTTGCCAATTGATGTCATGTCTGCGGATGTCAGATTGAATTGAAATAAACGAATGTCATGCAATATCATGAAACAGTCGCCTAACCCATAGTGCGTATTGCGAAACAGGAACTGATCCCCAACTATGCGATACAGAAAACAGATGACAGTTATCATTAAATACTAACGGTGAGATCGCCACTCTTCCATATAACAATAGTACGATAATTGTAAGTCAGACATGTGTTTAACTTCGCAAGTTTAAAAAGTAGTCACCTACAACCTATTAAATGTTTCCAATTTGACCTACCTACGATTGACTGGGCAATGAATGGAACCCGGAATCTTCTACACAAACTTCGACATAAATTGGTCTACGCGCTGACCAGTTACAGGTAACTTTTTACTATTTATTATTTAATATGGTGTAACATTCTGACATAAATTGTGTCAAGGAAGGTGGCATTAATTTTGTAGAAATTGATTGTTAGTATCTCTTAAAGTATAGCTTATTTTATCACGATACTATTGTCACTGGGTGCATCGCTTTCTTTGTCGCCCGATCTAGGAAAATGAGCATTGTAGAATAGGTATTTAAACCCTAACCCTATACCTCAACTCCAACCCCAACCATAATTATGCCCCAACACTAATACTAGCAATAACTAGTTACGTCACCAAAATGCGAAAATTTATGCAGTGATCCGGTAACAAAGCAAAGACGCTCACGAGGTTGCTGTATTAGAAAAGAAAATTATCTTCCTCTCTCGGTATCGTATCATGAGACTTCAATATCGAACAGCAAAATTGTAACAGGACTTTATCCATTGTTCCTGAGTGTGAGCCAGAATAACTGCATTATTTTAATCCTTGGCAATCGTTCCTCTATTGCAGTATGCCACTAAACTGCGGGTCTCTTTGGTATAATATATCAATCGTTAGATCTCTCTTGATGAGATTAAATATCAAACAAATTAAAATAATCCAAGGAATGAACAGTAAAAGTAAATAAGAATAAAATTATACAAACAGTGTGCAATGACTTAAACTAAAGCTGATTTTAATTTAATATGATCTTTTATTCAACACCAATTTAATTTTAAAACAAATCAATAATGCATAGGCTAAGTACCAAAACAAGCCATGCTCTTCTGTTTGCTCTACTTCCAAGGAACACAGTGACTTCCCCGTCTTGGTCCGGGAAACTTGAGAATTTAGACCAGTCGAAAACTGCACGTGTCGTAAGTGGCGACTAACGCAGATGCCGCAGTGAACGAGAGTGTGGTCTGTGCCATGTCTTCTGTGTACTTGACGCTTTAGTCACTCAAATTACAGACAGATTAGCAGAGGTCTAGAGACATCGGTTGTCGCATATGACAGACTAGGCTACTCTGCCTTTCACTGTTCAAAAGCGCTTCTGAAACTTACAGCGTTTTTCAACATTTCAGCTTCAATGTGCAACAGACGCTACTTTTTCTCCGGAAATTGAAGATAAACTTTTTAAAATAATTTGATATTTGATTTATTTTTTGTTTAATAATTTCTAGTTCAAATTAATTTAGGCTAATTGCGTTTACATTTACTTTTACATACATGTGACACTCCTTTTGTATACAAGTGTCGATCTCGATGGCCGAAAGGTCCGTAAGGTAACCTTAATATTATTAGACCTAATGTTTATGAATTTAACTTAACATTCCAACAGTTAATTAGGAATGTTTTCTATTTGTTCATTGAGAATCTGCATAATATTATGGCTGCCATGTTGTGGTTTAAAATTAAATAACAATCTATTTTCCTAATTAATTACGTCAATGATTCTCTATCAGCAGCTTTCTTTTATAAAGTTACAATAATTATGATCCGCTTTTCTAAGGCCAACATGGGTGGAGACTTGGTCCAAGTTTTGGGGGTTTAAATTTTATTAGAGGGGTCCATTTCTTTTAGTCTCCACTATTTATCAATATTTCTGGTCCAGCTATTGTCGGTTTACGCAGATGATCCGCGGGTTCTGTTCCAACTTAGGTCTGTCCCTGACATCATCTTTAGGTGAGAAAACGTACCTTAAATCCCTACACATTTAGTTATTTTCGTTAAAAAATATTTTCGGCATCATTAGTATTCCAATAATAGACTCTAGTTTTGGTCAGACACATCGATAGCTGCCTGAATTTGTTTCCATATTTGTCTGTCTGGTGCTGTAGCCAGAGCGCGTCTTAGTAGCACACCGATAGCTGCTATTTAGTCAATGGATAGCAACTGAACTTGCTTATACATGTAGCTGCAACTAATGGTTTCCAGAAGTGGGCATTAACCCGCGATCATACTGTTTCCAACGATATGGCATCACATGGCGCTATTACTTGAGAGATCATTACCTTTGAGCAAAAATTGTTCAACTTAAACAATTCCTATTTTTATTTTGTGGTTTTTCTGAGACACTAAAAATAATCTATCGTACAGAAGGGTTTCAACTGCACGACTGTGCATAGTTTCTGACTTCCGGAGAATAACTTCGTTCTCTCTCAAGAAATTGTTGTTCCTTGTGAAGGGTTGAGGGAAGTGGAGTGGAGAAAGGAGGAAGTACACATCACAGGACAGGCTTATGGACCAGAACCGGAGCAGCCTCTAATGGATGACCTGGACACAGGATGTGTAATCCTGTCACATCAGTCATCGTCCTGGTACGTCACCCATACAAACGGTGGTCCATATGCTAGACAGGGCTCAATGTGCAAAGTTTAATATAATATTTATTATATACCATGCCAAGGTATTTCAATACTCTACAACTTTACATTATTATACAAAGAACACTATAACTAAACTATCATTGTCACTGTGTCCTATCATCTATCTCTCTATCTTTAGTGCACTGCCAACTGGCAGGTCCAAGGTACATATTCTGAAAACAGTCTGCTATCCCGCTCATTAATGAGCATTCCATAATCCATTGATCACCATGTTGATTCCATTAAAGTGGCTATGCCTTTACCACACATAAAATGAAACCTTTTTCATGGGAATATATATCTAATTTCCTTGGTGGTTTCCCATTGCCTTCCTCAGTATAAAAATATCTGCGTTAGTCAGCTTTTACGAAACACGTGCAGTTTTCAGTTGGTCTATTCTCAAGTCTCCCGGAACCAACACTGGATGTATCCTTTCATACAGGACATTATAAAAATGTCTTACATGGTAGACCTTTATAGTCGACGTCCCGAACATAGCCTTTAGGTCAGAAACCGGACGTTAACTCCCTATCGCTTAATTGATTGATTGGTAGCCTAATACTTTTGATCATGGACCTGAACTACAGCAACTAATCTACATTAAAGAACTTTTTAAATCAAAGATCAATATTTTCATTTGTACAACACATTGATTCTTCAGTTATCCAATATCCATGGCCATTTTGTCCTACAGGACTTACAATAGAACTTCTAACAATCACGGCAATAGCTGTCCTATAAAAATTCTTCCGAACAATACAGTTTGTCCTTGTGCTGTCCGATATAAATATTTTAGTCCTAAAATATTTGCACCTAATCCCTAATTCGAACATGACGATATTATTCGCGTTCCATAAAACTTCGCAATGTTCTGCAGCTGTCCAACATTACTTCTTGCCTATGGAATATAGATCGTATAGGCCTATAGGGAAGTTTCATAATTATAACGTATCACTACAAATGTTTGGGCTTATTTATAACCGGTAGTGCATAATGCATCATTATAAACTTTAGGGAGTGATACCAATCAAAAAGATCTCTACGTGTTGTTGAGAAGAAAATATTATAATCTCGATATCTCGTATAACAATCCTGCGTTTTGTTTTAATTATGTGGATCGTAATTGTAATTTTACATAGGCCCCTATTTCTTGAAAACTGTAATATATTAATGCTTAACTATGGCGAGTCGAAGGCTGCTCAGATCAAAGATGGCAGCATATCTGAGCGACCAACGAATGAAAAGCCAATCTGGAACTTCACAACGTCATGAATAAACAGAATATAGCTTAATTGCTTGCTGTTCTATATATTAGCCCTTAATAATGTTGTCTTGGTGAAGTCCTTAGTAAACAAATACCCGGATCAACATCCAGACACGCCGGATGGCTTGATGAGACGGTTAAAGTACATCTAAGTTTTACATTGAGTAGTTATGGTCTATGACTCACATCTTTCAATAATTCATAGCAGCTACCAAAATTACCAAGTCGTCCTAGCTTGCCCAAATGTTTTACTATAGACTTCCACTTACATCGGTCGAAGCAACACCTGGAGACGTCAGCTGGGTTCAGATCGACTAAATGTTAGCAAACTATATCTAACTTTGTCAGACCCAACACGGCTAATCGTCATCATTGTGCGTATGTCATGATGATTTGTATTTAATGAAATTATAGTAGAGAGCAACTGTTTGATAAGTAATTTATTCATACTTTTTGTACATTATACCATTTATTTATTCATAATTCATAATTGTCAAACACTTAAAAATGCATGGTCACTGAGTCACACCTTTCCTCAAAACCCCTTGTTTGTGAATTTGTAATCAACCAATAAAAGTAATGGCAGGTTCGTACAAAGTTCACTTATGGATTAATCCAAGGAAGTCTACAGGGTTAGTAAAAAAACAATCCCCTAGCGAAATCTCAATAACTTCGTCAATACTCAAGACTTTGTAAAAAATATTTTACAATCTTCTAGAGGAGGTATTTGACATCTACCCTGCAGTTTTGGTCAAAAAATATTTATAAATGCAAAAGTTACAGAGTTTCTACGAAAAAAAAGGAAAAAAACAATTTAACAAAGCTTATTCAACAGGCATTCATTCTTTTATTATTGAATTGTGGCTTTGAAGATGGCCGTTTATTGCTGGTGCCGATTCTATTTGAGTATATGTTCAAGGTGACCGCCATCTCTTCGAAAGAGCGCCTGTAACCTTTTCCGGAATGCTAGACAGCCAGGTCGATGTCCTCTTGTGGCAAGTTTTTCCACATAGCCTCCAGCACAGCCTTCTTGATGTCAGCCTTGTGGGTTGGTTTAAAAGGATATTTTTTTCGTAAATTGCTTTTCACGTGACTATCACACATGTTTAACATACTATTTCACCAGGTGGAGCAATTATTATTATTTTTTTGTTGCTCTCCATTCCTGATGGAGTGCTCCTAGCCTTATATAAATAAACACTTTGTACCGCTCAAGTATTTCGCCCCAGACGTAGTAGTCGAGAGTTTTAATGTCATGTGAGTTTGGTAGACACTCATCCTTCTTGATGAATTCAGGACCATGCTGCTCTATCCATTCTGATGCCACCGTTATTGGAATAAGTTTGCTAATTTTTTTTTCGATTTCTTAGAAACTCTGTAACTTTTTCATTCATAAATATTTTTTGACCAAAATTAGAGGGTATATGTCAAAATCCTCCTCTAGAAGTCGGCAAAATATTTTTTTTAAATCTTGAGTTTTGACGAAGTTATTAAGATTTCGCTAGGGGATTATTTTATTTTTACTCGCCCTGTATATTAGTACAATAAAGATATCCTTGCTCAAACTCAGAACTTCAGGAACGTTTTAATAGGAACATAGAATTAAATTATAGACTATAGCCTCTCTGTTCTGCAATAAATGATTTACATTATACATCCACAAAATTTAATGATGTACGAGGCAAAATCAATTAATGCCCTGAAATTTGAGTCACAATCGTTATAGAACACCAAAATGATGAATATCTTTTTGGCTTTTTAATGCAGAATTGTAAAGCACAAAATGTTATAGTCATTTAAGAAACTCGCCTACAGAAAAACCTTTACAGACAGGATCTTTCAAATAAACTTGCAGACGTTTTTTTAAATAATATAACTATTTGTGGTATATAATCTAAACAGTAACAGATACACAGGCGGCTTTCCATCTGACATCATCAACAAGTGCAACGCAGAAGCAGCAGAAACATCAGCGTCAACAGAAGCAGCAGCAGAAGCAGAAGCAGCAGAAGCAGAAGCAGCAGAAGCAGAAGCAGCAGAAGAAGAAGCAACAGAAGCAGAAGCAGAAGCAGCAGAAGCAGCAGCAGCAGAAGAAGCATCAGAAGCAGACCGCAAGAAGGAGCCAAAGTATGAAGTCTCGTGGCTAGATACCACTTCGTGCCAGTCGTCATAGAAACCCTAAGTCCTGTTAATAAAAGTGGGTCAGATCTCATGAACACTTTCAAAAACGTTGTCTTCCCCAATCGCTGTGACCGGAGACCTCAGAGAGCGTTCTTTCCTGTGGCAGAGGCTCTCTGTGGCTCTTCAGCAGTAGGACTACAAGCCGGTATGTTTCCATAGGACATTTGAGTGCCTGACACTATTCAAATAATTAACGGTTCTAACTTAATTATTATTATTGGCTCTTCGACAATTGTCCGGAAATAAGTTTATTCGTTAATTATTGTAGACTGACTTTAAATGAGTATTTCTTAAAATTTTACGTCACAGCCATGGACAATTGTGCCAAGTACCTAATTCCCTATTTAAAAATATTTAAGTGCGTTTTTAATAAATAATATTTTGTCTTTTGTTAGTATTGTTATAATATAAAGATTTAAAAAGAGTAAGTCATGACTATGTATTGGTCAATATGTGGAGTTATTATTTTAATTAAATAAATCGCATTAATTTAACGTAGGTTGATTAGAATTTGTAGATTTATATGCCTATAGAGGTTTCGGATTTCAATTAATCCACAGACAAAGTGTAATGAATTCCTTAAGACCGACTTTCTTAATGAAATATTTTTTATGTAATATCAGCAAATAATTAAAATTTTACATTATTACAAATTAAATCGACATTAGATGTGAACATTGAATATTGACAACTCCAACGTTATGCAACATTAGCAAGTATATTTGGCCTAAGTGAAAATAAGTACCGATAGGTGGATTGTATTATATAATTGTTTATTCTATTAATTAGTATCAATGTAATTTTGCAGTACAGATTCTAATTAAGTTGTTATTTATCAACTGATGATAAAAATAGACTGGCTCCACTATTTAATGCTAGTTCAACTGATTTTGCTTCAAATTATCGAATCAAAACAAGGTTAAATTATGATAAATTATGAAAATTGTGCTGTAACTATGAATAATCTTCGTTTTTGCTGTGAATGTTTTCTCGTTTCTGTGCCCTGTATCTTTCCTGCTTCTGTCAATTTACATGTATGCTTTAATTTTTAATGATTTGATATGTTTCTATGCCTAATATTGGATATATTAAGAAGAATCTGTGAACTTGAAGAGATCAATAAAACATTAGCTCTAATCGATCCCACGGTTCCATTTATAACTCATCTTCAGTCTGCAATTGGCTGTGATGAAATGCATTACAATCCAGTACAGGTTTAGCGTCCGGTCATCATCTGAAGACAATATCTGAAACAATATAGAGGGGGGGGGGTGACATCGGTAGAGTGTTCGTCTCACATGCAAGTGATCCAGGTTCAAGTCCCGGGTCGGTCGACAAAAATAAATTCCAGGGTTTGTAGGTTTGTCGTGTACCGGCGCCATCTGCTTGTAGCGCTATTAAAAGGCAAAGGTACGATTAATCATGAATTGGCAAAGAAAATAACAAAAATACAAAAACAGCAACTAAAAAAGGAAAACTAGCATGTGCGTTCTGTCATATGTGAATATATAATAATAATAATAAAATAAATAGACCATTATTTTATGTAATTATTTACAATTAGTTTAAAAAGTCTTCTCAATTGCAACTACATGTCCACTCATAGGACAAGTTCTAACAAATCAGCTCTACTCTTTGTACAGGTTGTGTGTCATATTCGTTACCGAATGTAGCGCGGAGCTTATCCCGATCCTGATCGATTGCAGTACACAGGTGACTGCTCTGTATATCGTTTCAGGGAACTTTGGATTCTATTTAATCAAGACTAAAAGATTAAACCTTGTAAAGCGAAAGAAACCAGGTTCTGTATAATATCTAATGAAGGCCCTGCAGTGTTAATTCATTCAAGGCCGCCATTGTCGAATTTAATTTCCGGTTGGATACAAGAGCCGCCCATTATTCTAGGCTTGTCATTCATGGCACCTCATCTTCGTCCTTGTTTGCGCGTTACGATATTCTGGAGTGAGCTTAATTAAAACTCATTTATTTCCTCCTTTGATATTTCAATTTTACAATTGTCGGTTTTATGGATAAATGGACTTGCACCGTGTTCGACAAGTGTTGACCCTTGGTCTCTTTCAGCCAAGGTTTTGACCTGTTAACTGCGTTTGAGTACATCAGTTCGGCCTAGTAGGTTTATTTATTGTGATGGTGGAGATGTCCCTGATATCATCGTTAGTTGATGAAACGGACGTTAAACAGTATGGTATTGTTGTGTATTGGGTCTTTGGGAGCTTAATTATGGTACGGTAGCTTAAAGCCTGCTGTTGTTTTCTTAATAATATTGGCCTGCATTAATAGAAGCAGTGGTGAAGGTTATTCTTTGTCTTTGTATGTATATTTTGCTTTCTACTTTCCATTTGGTTATTTGATATTAGGCTACTTCTTAAAGAAATGTGCATCTTTGTAGTATATTTTTGAGAAATCGATTTCTAGTATAATTCTAGACTACATCTGCTTAATCTCATTTGATATAAAAATATTCAACATTTCTAGCTAAAAATTGATTTAAATAAAAGCAAAATAGTTACAAAATATATTCGACATTCCAGACGTTTGTAATTCATGCGTATTTAATTTAGGTTAGGCATTTCCAATTCAGGTTCGTAGCTGATGGTGTTTTCACTGACTGTGTCTCAGCAAAAGTCTCAAAGTTTAGCTCGGGCTCACTGCGACAATAATATAACAATAGATTATTCCTTAAATCATTTAACGGACTAGCACTATTTTGGATCTCGCTTTCTCTTTCGGCTTGCGCATTTGCCGGAGTCTTCTGCCATTGTTTCGGTGGTTGGATGCTGACTGTAATTGCACATCCCGCTTGGGACGTCTTTCGTTTGACAACGCCTTCGAGTGAGGAACCGGACGTTAAATTCCCATTCATTAATTGATTGATTATAATAAATTAAAAGAGATATGAGATATGCATCGACATTAATACTATTATCCATAATATAGAAGCTTCTCATACATGTAGCTTCAGTTGTTGAAAGATCAACAACAAGATATACGTCCCTGATATCTTCCTTAGGCGCTAAATTGGACAGTAAACCGTTATTTGGATTTGTATCCTGATTCACAAATGTATAGAGCTACCACTACTGATTCAATGATAACCGTATTGAGTACGTTAATAAATATTTTGTTTTCTTTTTAATATATCCGACATTTTGCAATTGGTTTGCAGAAAAATTAAATTGTGCATTAAATAAATTATTGCTAGACGGCTGGCATGGATAATGAAATAAAAGGAGATATACATATTTTTTTCACTTGCCAGATGGCACCGCCTGTCAGAATAGACTTTGTAAGACTTCGTCTCGTTAAAACCATTTTTATCGTTCCCATGGTTTTTTTGGTTTTTTTCCTTTCTTCTTTATTTACTTGTTTATCTCAACACAATAACAATCAATATGTAAACATAATATAAATATAAACAAATAAACAAAATAGAAGGTGGCGACCATAAAAGAGCCTAGGC
>JAQFZF010000604.1:0-16834 GCA_034695365.1 Enchytraeus norvegicus | reverse complement strand
ATCGAGACTTGGCTTTTTCCGGAATCGTCACGATCGGGCCTTTTTACCACATTACTTTTCCTGAATCTTCACCTTCTATTCCATCGAATTTTGGGAGCGGCGATGTTGTTGAACGTTGTCACATGGGCCATGTTACCACATGCTAAACAAACAAAGATAGTAATATTTAGTTCCCCTTTCCCATCGAAACTTGGCTTTTCGCTGATTTACACCTTCTATTTCAGAAAATTAGCACAAATTTTGGCGAGTAGAATGCTGTCATCTGAACCGTGTTATCGCATAAAAAGATATACATTATAAGATACTAATAAAAATTTCCTCTTTCTAAAGGAGACTTGGCTTTATCTGAATTTCGGCGCCTTCTGTCACAGTGAATTTCGTGAGCGGTATAATGTTGCAGAAGGCTGTCACTTGGGTCGATTTACCGCTTGCTAAACAAAAATGATAGTAATATTTATTTTATATTTCTCACAGACATTTTTCTTTTCGTTGAGTTTTCAGTTTTTAATAATCAAATTGGGAGAGTAACCTAGTAGGCTAATGTTGCAGAGTGCGATCAGATTAGCTAACCTGTAATTTTCACTGCAGATATGAATGGGATAATTTTTATTACAAGCAAAATATCATTATTTAAAAATAATTGTATAGTTATTAATACAGTCCATAGAATAATATAACGTACATACGATAATACATGTATAGTACGGTATAATAATTATAATTATATCAAAATTATTTTGTTAACATTGAAAACATTGAGCACAATAACTTACATTGTCAGTGTACGACTTGCTGATCACACACTATTAAAATATTTGTGCTAATGTTTGATCATTAGAATCATCTATTGATTGTTTTAATTAATTGATTCATTGATTCGTTCATCATTCATTTACTAACTTTCGGAGCACAGAGGTCCCAGTATTACTTCCACGTCTCTATTGACTATGAGCTCCAGGGCAGCTGCCGTAGAGAAGATCGATTGGCAATAATTGTTGACGTAGTCATAGCTGAAAAGAATAAATCAATCAATACGAATTTAATGTCCACTACATCATCCGACGACGATATCAGGGATGTTTCTAACAATATGTGAACTAGCCTACCTGTTTGTTAAACACCCAAACAGGATCAGCAAATTAGATGCTGCACAAGGAATACGATGCCGCTTAGATTACCAAGTAAACCAACGAAAGTTTAATTTAAGATCTTATGAGGAAGAAAATGAGTTTCGAATTATTTGCAAAACAAACATAGTGTGGGACAAGATCGAATGTGAAATATAGGCAAATGCGCATAGACAATTTTCGATTGTTAATTCTAAGCAATTTTCTTTCATATCTTTAAATGCATAATTATGGTAAAGTTGAACAAGCAAAAACGTTACACGTTAACAGAGGTGCTTGATATCTGCACTTCATGAAGGGTTGTACCATTTCTGTAGAGAGTGCGCATGGGAATTTGCGCAGGTAGGCTACATGATTGCAACGATTGACAAACCGTGAAAGGTTTCTGGAGTAATAAGTTACAAGATCTAGACCGGTGGTGGAATCGCTGGGAAAGCGCTAGAATTATATTAGGCACCTGAAATTAATATTATTTCAACTCTTTCGGGCGAAGAACTAGTCGTTAAATCTTCATTGTATATTGGAAACTATAGGGAATGATGTCGCTACTTCAGGTTTAATGGGGTAACTTTTTACGACCGAAACCCGACTTTAAGTTACTAACACGTTCAGCCACGAAAAGAAATAGTTACATGTACATCGGTCGCTTTTGTTTCATTTTGTTGAATTGCAGGAGGCAGTTTCGCGTGATATAATATTATGATTTAATTGTACATGGGTAAAGGTAGACATATAGCCACATCGGTAGAGTGTTCGCCTCACATGCGAGTGATCCAGGTTCAAGTCCCGGGTCGGTCGACAAAGAAAAATCCAAGGGTGTTAGGTTTGTCGTGTACCTGCGCTGGCAGCTTGAAAGGCCTATCTGTGACCCATCTTCAAATTTTCTACTACATTTTCTATATAATTCGATCATAAGTGCAGGGTGAGTGTCCTGATTTGATTTATGTAAAACAAAGAACCAATACCCTGGACATATAAAAATAAATAAATAAAATTAAATACTGATCCTATTTTGCATTTTAAAACTACGCCTACCACACAAACCTCTATAAATGTGTTTTCGAAACATTCGGTTATTCGACCGTTTTACTCGGATACGAATGTTTCTACAGTATGCGCTGTTTACATTTTTAACGGATGCAAGACGATGAAACGTTAGGCTAAATAAATTTTAAATAATTATAGGCCTATATTCTCACGTATTCAGAAGTAACTCAAGAAGTTCATTTTAGACAGGCGTATATAAAAATTAAATTGAAATTAAAACTAAACAATTAGCCTGGTGTTTTCACCTCTCAGATAGATTTCACAACAATTCAACAATGTTAATTTGACTAATAGAACGAATAAGCCTGATTATAAGCGGAGTGATTGAAAAAACATCGTCAATAAGAAGTAGAAATAATTGGATCTGTGAAAGCAAGAAATCTTTGACACACCATGACCGTCATCTGCCTGGATCGGGCAGGACGCGTGAAAGAAGAAGACAAATTTGATTTAATTATGTAGCGAATTCAATAACAAACCTGATATTTTCACCTCTCAAATAGCCATCTTTCTGAGCTTGATCTATCGCCATGGTGATGGCTCCATGATTGTAATCAGACGTGACGTAACCGATTCGCAATGACGTCACAACGACGTGTTGAAAAATAAATGTAAGGGATAGGATTATAATTACTATGGATGCCAACATGTTCAGAATATTGTTTTGCTAATATTTTATATGTGAAACTATACAAGGAAGCGACATGCAAATAAATTCTATTTATTTCATAAGATTTCCAGTGTTTACAGTTCTGAGAAGCCGACAGAAGACGGCGAAGAGAACGAACACCAATTGCGCTCGAATTATTATTTTCCTCAAAATATAATTTTGTTAGGAATTCGCAAAATTGTGTTATTGTTTCTCAATATTTCTCGAATTTGTTCCGGGAAACTTGAGAAAAGCCTATACCAAACGAAAGCTGCATCTGTTGGTAACAACGGGCTTACACAGATGCTACAGCCATAGGCGTCGCCGCCTATGAGGCAGGGGAGGCAAATTCCTCCCCACATTTTAGCTCTAATGTTAATTGCCTCCCCACTTTTTGGCCTTAATGTTATATTGCATCCCAACTTTCTGGTTCCACCTAGGCTGCCAGTAACGCGAAACTGACGCGAACCGAAGAGGACTGAGCAAACAAGTCAGTTACTTGATCAGATGTTTAAAAATAAATATCTGCAGCTCATGTCGAACCATGTTTCCCGCGGATTACTTAATCGTATCCGTGAGGGTAGGCCTAAATATTATAGCATCATTGCCGACGAAGTAACAGACCAAACTAGACAGCATCAGTCGTGTATTTCACTAGGATGGGTTGATCAGCAGTACATTGTGCATGAGGATCTTTTAGAACTATCGCTTTCCCAAAGGTGATGCCGAAGCAATCACATGCCAAATAAAGAATTTTCTGTGTCGATCCGTTGTGCCACGACGATGGTGCCAGTGAGATGGCAGGTCAAGTTCCTGGCGTGAGTAAAGGAATAACCAACGAAGAGCCAAGGGCACTCTTTGTTCATTGCTTTTGCTCACTCCTCAATTAGGCTCTACAAGATTCGGCACGTCAATGGCCAACAAACAATGATGTGCTGGATAATCTTTTATGGAGATAATCAATTTGATTAGGGCGTCATCAAGACGTTCTGTATGTCTGCAGCAGAATACAATAATCATTGCATGCTACAGTTGAGGACACTTTTTCTGCGGCAAACAGCATTCCTGCAGCACTCAGCCAAGAGCTGATCTTGTGACAGCCCTTGCAACGATTTTCAACCACTTTGGAAATGATCGTAGAAAACAATGTCTCAATATTGAAATGTTACACGAGTTGATGGACGCTAAGTCGCATGTAATATACAATTATTATATTACAATAGCACAGGGTCGTCTTAATCACTTACTGCTTTTAAAGTTCAATCATGCATCAACATGAAGTGGATTTAATGGCTTTGATAAGCATTACTCTCGATTTGGCATCGTTTACTGAGACACGGCGAGATATTTTTGACCATCATTATTTTGGTTTAAAATAATGATATTATTGACATAACTTAGCTTCACTATAGTATAGAGATTGTGGATTACAGTACCAGCTTGTGTGTCTTGCAATGACATGTATTAATTACATTATTGTGACTACAATACCAGTGCCTCCCCACTTTTAATGCTCAATGTTAAATGCCTCCCCACTTTTTAAGAAATGGCGACGCCTATGGGCCTGCATGTATGGTAGATCTACATATTGTGGGCCTATAGGACATGGGCCTACATGTATATGTATAATGTTTAAATGCATATGCAAAGATCAATAAATAATTTTTATATGATTAGTATATATCGAAACCAATCCCTGCATCTTTTTCTTTCAAAACGTACATATTTAAGACTCAAACTCTTACGCAAAGTCTTCACTATCTCGCTCGTTCACAACACGTCAGAGATCAGGCCAGTAGTGTGAATAAAATTCAATAGATTATAATCCCACACAGCTTAGCCGTCACCCGTTAACTTCAGAAGGTGGACTATATAATTTCTTATTTTGGTATTTTTTAATATCGGTCGGGTCCAAGAAAAGTGGTAATACTGAGAGTCTGGTCAGCGAATTGGAGGTTCAGGGCATGAATATTCGGGTCAGGTCACAACTAGGCGGGTCAGGTCACGAATATTCGGATCAGGTCACAACTAGGCGGGTCAGGTCACAACTAGGCGGGTCAGGTCACGAATATTCGGGTCAGGTCACAACTAGGCGGGTCAGGTCACGAATATTCGGGTCGGGTCCAGGAAAGTGACCCGCGAACAATTCTATGCCAATAGAGCGTCCTACCTCAATGATACTTTCTCAAATGCTCTAATAAAAGTGCACCATTTTTGTTTAAATCCTTGTATACAAGACTTTGAAGACGCAGATATAGAATAAAAAGTTTATCCGAGATGATATAATATTATCAGATTCTCCCTGTACAGACTATTATCGAGCTGCTGCAGCGGCATGATTATAATGAGATCTATGATACGAAATAGGAACTTTTTCAACGTGAAATCTGAACAAGTAAGTGGCATCTGTTCTATTAGATTCAAGTAGCCTACAGGGATAATCTCGTCACTGGCTTCAGTCGAGCCACGAGTCGTGCGTGAAATTATTAGTTTTCTTGAAATCATACGACCCTCATGACAAGCATATAATAATAAGAGCTTAACCCCCATAATCACCAACATGAGGCCTATAATGAGCTTCATCCCCACAATCACCACAATGGGCCTATTATGAGCTTCAACCACATGATCACCACATAATAATATGAGCTTCACCCCCTTAATCACCACAATAGGCCCAATATGAGCTTTACATGATCACCACATAATAGTATGAGCTTCACCCCCTTAATCACCACAACAGGCTCAATGAGCTTCACATGATCACCATATAATAATATGAGCTTCACCCCCTTAATCACCACAATAAGCCCAATATGAGCTTTACATGATCACCACATAATAATGTGAGCTTCACATGATCACCACATAATAATATGAGCTTCACATGATCACCAAATAATAATGTGAGCTTCACCCATATGATTGATCAGTGCACAATGTTTATATGCTTGGATTTCATCTAATATTCATACGGTTGAGAGGACGCTCACAGAAGCCACAAAAATTTTATTTACATTTTTAGCATATCGTACTTCAATCAATCACTGTATTTACAATACGAGTTTGAAGTTGGTTCTTCAGCATGGAACGACGATTTTACGTGTAGCGAGCCTATACTCTAAATCCGTTTTTAACCAGTAGGTACATCAATCGACCCATTTAGCCATAAGTGGTACTCATGATCCCGGTCTGGTATCAATCGAGCAGTGTTCTGAGGTTTGTTGCCTGCAGCAGTTGAGTAGTTTAGAATTAAGTTGTTTGTAATCTCAATCACGAATCACCGTGGCGAGATTGATGAATCATCATTCATCAACCACGTCCCTGACAACGCCTTCGGGTGAGGAACCGTACGTTGAATCCTCATTCTAATCATAATTCTAACTAATTATTGCTAATTATTTGTCTCCGTCGGCGACATGGATGGTAAGTTTTTATTGATAATCAAACACCAATTATTATTATGAATTATCGATCATCAATTATGAATCATTAATCATCAATTATGAATCATCAATCATGAATCACCAATCATCAATTATGAATCATCAATCATGAATCACCAATCATCAATCATGAATCACTAATCATAAATCATGAATCGTCAATCATCAATCCTGAATCATCAATTATGAATCATCAATCATAAACCATCAATCGTTAATAATCAATCACCAATCATGAATCACCAATTATGAATCGTCAATCATGAATCATCAACCATGACTCTTGACCAACCATGACTCTTGACCAACCATGACTCTTGACCAACCATGACAATCTTGACAATCATCCATTCATTTTTTTATCAGTCTTTCCTCATTCTTTCATCAATCAATCATTCTCGACAATCACCTTCAACCATGACAATCATCAATCCATGAGTCTTAAATCATCAATTATGAATCATGAATCATGAAGTTATTATGTTATATCAATTGTTAAAGCATCAGGTCAAATTGTTTAGCAAAGTTTTTAGCGGTTAATTGAGTCAGGAGCAGGTTTAGAACCTAACAAGGTCCAATATACACTCGCTGATGACACTTCAGGGCCTCATTGCCGACGTTAAGCACTTTACAGTTACACCACTGAGTTCAATTCAGGCTCCGCTCGTCCTCAATTACAGTTACTTATTTGTTTCCTTTGCGGCATTCAATTAAAGAAGTCTTTGTTGATTATCAATCACTCAATCAATGAAGATTGTCGATTGTATCGAACTTCGAAGGCGGCGGCGAGGTCAAGATGAATCAGAGCAGAAACTCGCAGTAGGTTCATGGTACGGCAGAAATCATAATGGATTCTGATTCGAGCGGTTTGAATGGATGGAAGTATGTTGCCATCAGCGGAGGTTCTAGGCCAAACCAGTTGGGGGCCAGGGCCTCGTAAATATTCTCCTATATTTTTGGGGGTGACGAAAATATTTGGAGGCCAGCTGGAAATTTAGAGGGGATGCATGGCCCCCGGTCCCGGCCTATAATCAGCCACTGGTTGCCATACTTGGTTTATTTTCATGTTGCCATATTTGGTTTATTTTCATGTTGCCATACCTGGGAGACAGTATTACAGTAATGTTCTTACACTGAGCGCCCTGTAGTCGCTCTACACTACAGCCTCCCCGAGGTTACACAGTTATTATGCGAGGCAGGTTTTGATTGAATAACGTCCTGTGAGATAGAAAGAGACAGGGAGAGAGAGAGAGGGGGAGAGAGAGAGAGAGAGTCAGACAGAGACAGAGACAGAGATACAGAGAGAGAGAGAGAGACAGACAGACTGACCGAGAGAGAGAGAGAGATGATAATGTACAAACCCAAAATGATGACATCAGATGACGTCTAAACATGTTTACTGTTTAGGCTGATGCTAAGCTAAGTTATAAATTATATTGGGAATAAATGCCACTGGTTTCCAGGTTTTCTTGATCTCTTTCTTTCTTTTTCTACTCAGCACATTTTCTAAGTCCTTTAGTATTCAGTATATCGAATACTTATTAAACAGTAATTATAATAATAATAATAATAATAATAAAGGTTTAACGTACGTTTTCTCAGCCAAAGGATGATGTCAGGGACATCTTACCCTCTGAAAAATAAGATTAGCCTAGTCGGCTAAGTCGGACATGAATATCTGTTAAACTTATAAACTCGATAAAATGTTGTGAGTATTGCAGACCCACATCAATACTATTGAAATTACTTCCACAATATATGTTTGCATCTTGGCTCTCAGAGAGAAATAGAGAGGGAGTGAGAGAGAGAGACAGAGTGGGGTGAGAGAGAGAGAGTGAGGGAGTGAGGGAGAAAGAGTGAGAGAGAGTGAGGAGAGAGAGAGAGAGAGCGTTTAGAGAATGAGAGAGAGAGAGAGAGCGAGAGAGAGAGAGTTGATCCTATAATTGAAGTAAAGAACAGATGTGGCTGTCACGAGCTGATATATAAACGACATTGCTCTTGTGGCTTCCCTTTACTTTATCTCCATTTTACACAAAGGCAGCAACTCTGCAGCAAAAAAAAATTAATTCCTGGTAGAAAATAATTAATTGCTGGTAGAGAAGTGGTATACAACGTGAAAAAGTGAACCAAGTGCAGATTCTTACGGGACGCCGCGCAGTAGTGTCAGATTAGAAGAAAAGGTTAGACCTATGGCAACGGACTGAGAGCGCTGAGATGCATGTAAGTAAGACAAGACGAGCGAAGAGAATGTGCAGTATCAGAAATACCAAAGCACGTGTAACGCTTTCTAAGAAGAATATTGTGATCAATGGTATCCAAAGCAGCAGAAAGGTCTTGGAGAACCAGCGCGGAGATGCTCTGGCGGTTCATGACAAGTTTGAAATCTTTCTGAATTCGAAAAAGAGTATTTTCGGTTAATAGAATTGTAGGTAGGCATATTGAAAGGGGCATAAGGAAGAAAATGAAGAAAATGAATCAAGTTGCTTGCAGAGGCGTGAATACAGCAATCAATAATTTTGGAAATGAAGGTTAAGTTAGAAATAAAACGATAGCTGGAGCGTTCGTTTTAGGTGGAGAATGCTTTTTGAGTAGATGAGTTACAACGGCATCCTTGAATTGAGTAGGGAAAACATCTTTGTTCAGAGACAGATTAATAAGATGTGTTATTGTTGGAAAAAAACATCGATGCAGGATTTTAGCAATTTGTCTGAATGAGATCACAGGTACAAGAAGAATCCGTGCAGCTAAGTAGGCCTATGGTTTTACAAACTTCGTGTTCAGTGACTGGATTGAACTAGTAAATTGAGATGGTGGAGATAGTAAAGAATAGTCGGCAGAATCAAAATTTCTTTCAGAAACGGCTGAAGGTGGAGTAGCAGAAGTCGTCAATTTTATCGTTGGAGAAATTTAAATATGAAGTTGCCAGTGTGGAAGGCTAGCCAGTGGAAGGGATATGGGAATGTCGCGACTAAGAGTTCATAGCTTGTCTAAAATAATTTACTTCTGATTTGGTAACCATTCGGTTAACTCGAGTGGCTTGACGTTTAGGGTCTATACAGATATTCGTTTTCATTGGTATTGTTAAGTCTGAAGACGTGACTGTTAAGTCATGATGATGAGATTCATATTTATAGATGTATGAATCTCATCATTCATTTCAAACCTAATTATTATATTACACGATTATTGTGATGTCTGAGCTTCAATCAAGCAGACAGAAATTATTGTAATATATTGATCATTTATATATGTCACTTATTAGCCTAAATAGTCCCATACCGTAGCATTTACTATCATTCCGATACAGCGCAATATGGCAGTGCCATAATGTTTTCGTATGAATTTTGTTTCATATATGAGGGGCAATCTGAAAGTCTTGATAATTTCTTAATAATTTTAACACTACTAGTCGGAAATTATTACAATTTTGAAGCAACATTACAAAATCGGCCAATATTACCGATAAATATACTAAATCTTACATTTCTAACATATTAATTTTTCGATATAGTTACCGCTGCATGCATCACCCTTCTCTCATGGTTTCGCCAGATGGTCAGAATCTGGCTTGTCTATAATGCTGCTTCTGCCACCGTTAAAGTCGGTCGGTCATTGCCATACACTCGGATAACTAAATGCGGATTCTCCATGAACCTTTTCTAATCTATCACTGATTTCCCTTGCAGCTATACCCTCTTTTATAAGAAATTCAATAGCAGCTGTTTCATTAATAGGGCCAAAGGGCGTCTAAATGGGCGGTAATCTTGAGTATTGACAAGTGCCACCTAGCTAAAAACAAAATTATATTTAACAAGGATGTCAGTCTTTTTCTAGTTAATGTTGCTGCGAAATTTGAATAACTTTTGAGGAGTAGTTTAAAAATTATTGAGCAATGATCAAGACTTTCAGATCGACCCTCGTATATATAAATCCGCCACTCTCAGTGTGAAAGAGGGGGCTCACTTTGCCCCAGTGGTGGGCAAAGCGGGCCAGCAATTTTTTTTGGTTTACATTCAAATTGGTCACTTAGCCGACACGATAAGTTTGCTAAAGTGAATTTAAGCTATAGGCCTACCCATAGGCTCATACACTTATCATAATGTGCCGTTTAAGAATGGTAAAAATTGTAGACATAAAAATATAAGAGGACTTCACAAAATAGGATTAATCATTTATGAAAAGGGGCTCGCTTTGCACCACTCTCTTTCGTTTCGGATTTTGCAGTACGCTATTGTGTATTGTGTAATTATAATAACCCTTGTAATAGACCCATATTTATACACATTCATTCTTATGGTCATTTTCCATTTTGTTTTGCTTCTTAGGTTAAGGTTTGGATTGGGATTTGATAAATGTTGAGATGTAGATATATTGAGATAATTATAGCAACAAAATGCACTGTGTACTAACTACCAAAGGGAATTTCTCTTTGACTACTATAGGCCTACTGTATGCCTACATAAAGCATTGTATCTATAGGCTAATTCTTATGATTAACCATGACTTGGTCGCTTAGATATGCGCACAAAGCTTGCATCGAAGTTTCATATATTTATTCATAAACATATGAATAGATACACTAATAGCTGCACGTATTCATAAGAGGCGATTAAGCAAAAACCTCAAAGCGACCGGAAGCCACCTCGGAAGTCTTAATGGGTTCGTTTTGAAAGCAATACTGTAGGTGAGGTTCATTAACTGAATATACATTGACCTAATAATACATTGACCGAATAATAACCTTCTTATCTATGCGGGTGCAAAGTCTCCGTCAGTTTACATTCATTCACAGAGTTCGCAGAGAGCCTCCGTGGTCTTGTGGAAGGAGAGTGGTCTAAGAAACACGAGGAAGCCGGTTCAATGCTCGGTGTGGAGAACTTCTAGCTGAACCTTAAGCAAGTTTGCCATCCCTAAACAACAGCGTATGGCATTGCTGGTCAGTCTGCGAGAACATTGCCTTTCGTTATTATATTTACTAATTAACAGATTCAACACATAATTAATAATTTTCCTGTGTGATATTGTGATGAAGATGGTACGTTTCTCCTAATTTTGGTTTGTCTGGTACGTCTGGGGAAAGGACTAGCTATACTCGTAGTACGGAATAGTAATAAGGAAGGGGTCGACGCGCCGCCGAACGCTGACTGCCATCTGTTGAGAAAGACTAAAGCAGAACTCGTTTTCTAATATTGAATGACTTTAATAATAGTTTATTCTTACAATTACAATGCTATGTCGATCTACACTAATCTGACTCTTATGTTTGCCATCACCCAACTCTGCCCGAGCCCCGGATCTTTCTTCCACTTTGCCTTTACATTTCTATGCACGTCTGCTGTGTTCGACTGCTAGACTACAACTGACTGATACAGCCAATCGTCTGTAAGCCCTAGGCTTGCATCAGCACATACTTTTCAATGGCTTAATTCGCATAGGCCCTAGTCATGTGCCTCGACCTTGTCTACAGTCATAATAAACGTAAGCATTAAAATATTTACCTATAGAATATAATATAAGAAATTATTGACATTATAGAAAGGTATTTATGAATAGGTTAGAATTTTATTCTGGAAATACATATAATTATTACAATACAATAATTACTTGCACAAAAGCAACTAATAGGCTAAATCTATAATGCCTAATTAGACTAAAATAGTAATTTAATGGAGAGTTTCATTTTCACAGGTAAACAGCCATACTTAATGATTTGTATATTACCGCTTTATTAATAAAAATTATTTCTGTCGCGTAGATTTCTAATTTCAATTTCTCAAAATCTGTGAGCCCTAAAAATATAGGCCCTAATGAAGATTATTTTTAACTCAGAGGATGTATAAATTAGTGTATAAAAATGTTCGTGCTCTTGTTATCGCTATTTTAAAAGTTATTAAACAAACAAAACAATATTTTGAAAAAGTCCTATACTCCCAACGGGGGACACCAATTCTTGTGTCCCAGTCTATTTTTGGACTTTAAAAATCATTTCATTGCCGCAATGCAGCAACTTATACTACAGGCCTGCAAACTACTAGCCTGCTGCATCAAACCGACTAACGCCCAAGCCCCATATGGTCATGGATTGACTTTCCGGAAACTGCCTTGATTCCGCAAGGTGCGCACACACATTTCATACCCTTGGATAACAAAGCAATTCCTAGAAAATAGTTTAACATAACCCATTCCACTGCAACACTTTAACGTTACTAAACTTCTATGCACCTCCTATACACTGTAATATGATCAGTCTATTTGGTTATTCGATTGTGTTCAGCAAAGAGCGAGATCGTAGACAGTGTGGTCAACCTATGAATATATTATAATTATTGTTCGATTGATTGTGTTTCATTGCTCGTGTGTGCGTTAACTGGTATGTTTGTTCGCTTGTGTGTTTGCTTGATTGCTTGCCTATTTTGTTTATTTTTGAACAAATTAAACATTGTCCTCTCTCATATATCTATACAGTACTCTTCCAAACGGTAAGTTCAAGGCACAGTTTCATACACAGTTTCATTCTGGTTCATTAATGAGCGCACCATTGATTAACAGAAAAGTCGATCCTTTAACAGAAACTCTTTCCTATCTTACCACACATGTAAAATGTAACATGTACAATACATGTAAAATGATGCATAAGTTCAATGACAATTATTATGGCTGAGACGGGTCTAACGCGGTATAATTTATAATTCTGCATAATTAGCAAGAAATAATTCTCCTGCATATACTTGCACAGCTAGTGGTTGCTATCTTATAATTATTATACATGTCTGAATACGTGAGCGCATTGGGCGGAGATTTGGTTCAAAATTGTTGGGGTCCACAATCATAGATCCCAATATCTAAAAGTCGTTGCGCCATTTAAAGTTTATTGAATGTTGATGATTTATTTATAAATATAATTATTTAAATGTTAAGTAAATTCGTGTATCACTTGCAAAAGTAGGGGCATTTAGAGTAATATGAACCCCATAAGGAAAATTTCACGTAGCAGAGTACCCTGCAGTGAAATTAATTAGAATTTTACTGAAATGCATTTAGATGTACAGCTATTATATGTTTAGGGAAAGTCTCTTTGTTTATCATTACTTATAATGAAATAATAAAAGAAAAAAGAAAAAGGGGTCAAGAGTAACTTAACTGTTCATATTACCCCAGTATATGGGTAATATGAACCACCGAATTGGGATTTTTCGAATCCCCATATGTCACACAGCTAGCAAAAATAAATCAATGCAGTGTTTTGTCTAAAGCATTCTACACATTTCTAGAGGTGTTCGAGTCAACCTTTAGTCAAATATTTCATTGCATGCAGCCCTTAGCAAATCGAAAAGTTAATAAGCTTATGTTGCTTGTAAATATGATCATTAAGTAGTCAATGGTAGTCGAATTCGGAAGAAAATTCCTACTCGCTCATCAGATAGTATACTATGGATAAATGCAAAAAACCTCTAATGTCTATTTAGTCTGTTAATAAGATATTCTGCTGAACTATTGACTTTTCTTGGTAAATATTAGCATTTAATGCCCGAAATGATATTTTAATTTCATCAGTTTCAAGTTAAAATGTAAATTTCAATTGTGACTATTTGTGTAATTGCATACCATATACAAGTAGTATTGAACAAGATTGCAAATAAAATCTAAATAAACTACACTAACATTTATTATGCAAAACATCATTGGGGTAATATGAACTGTCACAATATATAAGTAGTCAATCTTACCCCATCAGCATATACTTTTTCTTGAATTTTTTTTGCATGTATTCGCTGTATATAGTCACATAATTTAAAAAAATATGTACTTCATATATGTACTTTGTAAAAAATATTGCTTGTTATACAAAAAAAATATAGACAGATACTTTAAACTGTCGGCAGTGCAGTCCCTTCTCAACAAAACGTAAAATGTTATATCGATTTTCAATTTTTTTCTATTTTGGCTAAGGCTATTATAACATCATTTCCGTATAGCTAAATTCACAAATCTGACCTACTGATGTGATTGGTTAACATCGACAATGATTTTTACTCGATTTTAGTTCAAAAAATCACTTTTTAGAATCTCTGGCCATAGTGGACCATATTACCCGGGGGTTCATATTACCCAAAATGCCCCTAAGTCCTTCTTTGCAATTATAGGCCTACTAATTTTTTTTAAATATCATACGACACAGTTTCGTAGCTGAAATAATCTTATACAGCATGTAAACGATGATATAATTTAATTGATCATTATTTCCTGCTCGACGACGCATGGAACAGTCATTCCACTAATTTAACTTATTTGTCATGCATGCCTTACACCGTCATACAGCCAGTTATTCACGGATGCCGTTTATCTTCGATTTTTACCTTAGGCACAATTGAATTAAACAGCTGGGGCTTCCTTTCATGTAATATCGGCACTAGCCAGTTCAATGGGCTGTACGGGTTAGAATAAAGAAATGTTACATGTTTTTGAATTGCCCATGGTTGTAAGTGAGGCTGCGCAAAAAGAATGAATGGATAGTACAAAGATAGATGTTACTTATGCAGAAGGCACAAATATTACAATTTTTTTACTAATATACAGTACAACTATAGTAATGTACCCGTGTTGGATCCGGGAATCTTGAGAATAGACCAACTGAAAACTGCACATGTTTCGTAACAGCCGACTAACGCAGATACTGAGGAAGGCAACTGGAAACCATCTCAAGAAACAGAACCTTCCCAAGTAATGACTTCATTGTTTGTGTGGTAAAGGCATAGCTTTTGCGACGGGATCAAGTTGATGATCGATGGGGTGCTCAATGCTCATTAGTGAGCGTCATAGCAGACTATGTATCTGAATATGTACCTTGGACCTACCATTTGGCAGTCTACTAGGGATAGAGGTAATGAAATATTGATTGTAGATGTATTGATTGTATTGATTGATTGATTACACCAGGACCTTGTAATGAGAAGCATATTCCTCACTTATATCTCTGCCTAGTACACAGCTGAACTAACCCTCACGAATACTGTGAACCATTGATTGATTGACTGATTGATTGACTGCACTAGGTGATGAGGAGTATATTCCAGGCATGCTTTAACCGCTACAAATCCCCGGTTGAACCGACGCTGACGGATCCTATGGCTCAGAAGTCGCTCAAGTTCAGCCCACGCCTGTTTGAGATCAAGCTGTTCCAGCGCCTGGAGAGTGTGGCTTATATAGAGGACGCCAACATCATCGTCCTCACTGAGGGCTCTGTCGCCAGGTTCACTAACTACAACTCCGGTAAATAGTCACTAAATATTAGGCCTAGTGTAACTAATTATTATTGCGATCAGTGCATAGCCGTGGCAGTTAACGAAGATAACAAGCAAACAAAGGAACGTTTGAACGGGGAGGGGACATGAAAAGCAATTCTTTGCTGAATGGCCTCCGTAGAACTTCTACCGTTTATCTCAAGGCGTGCAGAACTCAGTAGCTCAGAAGAGTCGGAGCGCTCTAGCAAGGGTTGTTTAGAGTTACTCAGTTAGAGATGGACACCATGCAGTCGCGTCCATGTTCCCTGTATCAAATAAAAACCACAATCCTATGTGTATCTAGATGCCAAAAACCTTTCAGGATACTGTCGTTCATGATTCTCCACATAGTTGTTGCAATATTTTACCATATTTTCTGAACATCTTGATCAAAACTGTCATATCTACATTCTACACTACATGCGGAAGATAATTATAAACCATGGCCTGTAATCTGTACAATGCAGGCTAGTTAGCATATTGAGTCAGCCACGACATAGAACAAATTAACTCTAACAAATCACGATATAAGGTAAGAATAACATTGCCAATATTGGATTTTAGTATACAGATTATAACTATGTAGGATACTCGATCGTCCAACGCTACCGATTGGGTTGTTTGGACTACTCATCGGTAGGCCTTCATGTAGTGTATACATTGCAGCGGTAGGCCTACATGTAGTGTATTCATTGCAGCGGTAGGCTTACATGTAGTGTATTCATTGCAGCGGGGACAATTCCTGGAATTTCTCTTCTTGCTCCGCTCATAATAATAATAATCTATCAATAATGATTAATTGATTAGGCCTAGGTCAAGAAAGGGTTCGAGAGGGTTGAATGCAGTGGCGTCCATCCCCAAGTTTGAGGGCTTCAATTTATTGGCTCAATGCTAACCACCATGAACGTCCTTCATAGCTCTTCATTTCGTATTGCCCTCAAGATAGAAAATTAATTCGGACAGGAAATTCTCCCCCCCCCCAAAAAAAAAGTTTAGATGGCGTAAGCCAGCTGCTATTACCTACAGTGTGGGCGCCTCTGTGTGAATGCTGCTATATATAGTAGCGTGGATGATATGCAAGTATTAATAATGTAAACCTTGACACCAGTGTGCGAATTGTGAAAAATGAACTGGGGGGGTCCAAAATTGTTTTCTCGCTCCGCTCGCAGTGTTTTGCGCGCTATATTAGAAATGATGCGTGCGAAGTTAGCGAAATCCTTTTTTCATTCGCTTTAATCTCACTATTTTGACACATTTTGAAGGTGTGTAGGAATTTTTTTAAAG
>JAQFZF010000603.1:0-16837 GCA_034695365.1 Enchytraeus norvegicus | reverse complement strand
TACCACCCTGATCCTACATAGTAGGCTAAAGAAGTTATTAAATGTTGTTTTCTAGATTCAACTAATAAATCAACAATCTAACCATACTTGTAGCTCTATACCACACTAATGTTTGATACAATCAATCCATCAATGAGCTCATTAATTTTATTAAACATCACTCCATGTGCCATTCTGCATCAGCACTAAATATGAACAATGTATTGTAAGGTTCCTAATTATTCACTAAACTTGTGTGGCAGTGTAGACCTCGGGAAGTCTGGAATTTGAAATAAGCACTCAACTGGTCCGTTGTTTGTTGCGTAATATACCACTTTGCTAACAGACTATGGCACCATCTATAATATTATGTCCGTTATAATCGCAAAAAGTTGATTACGAGAAGAATTATATTAATAGACATAATATACATCCATAATTATTCTAATGCACTTGTCATCCATTGCGCAGTCCAGTTAACAAATATGTGATCAATTATGGCAAGTCATGCTGACGAGATCAATTTATTTGATTAATCGATGTAATGCTTTTACTGAGTGGGATAGATATGACGGTGTTGGAATGCGTGCCTTTATATTCCTCTTTGGACTGAGAAACAAGCGTTAAACCACTCCATTATTATCATATCACATATATCCACAAATAGCTTAATTATCCAACACGAACACCAAGCTGATAATCACAAGAATCTATCTGACGTAACATCGGATGAGGAACGAGACGTTAAATCCTCATTGTATTGTATTTAAATTACAAAAGCCATTAAAAATGTATTTATTCCTGATTCAACAATTCTTAAACACATTTCATATATATGCTCACAATAAAAATACTTGATCTAGTTTTCTTCGGAATATTGTATAAATAATCATAATATCAAAATCTATATCAACACATCCAATATCGCATTTTGCCACCATGTAAATGAGCTCAGCCCAAACTCAATTCATGTGCCTCTGAAACAAAATCAGAGTGTGTTAATCACTTACCAAACAGCCTGATTTTATTTCATGATTAATCAACACGATTATTTCCACTTCAACAAGCATAAATGGAGCTCTGAGGTAGTTATCCATGGCCTTTCTCAGTGTCTACATTAGTTATCTCTTATGAACACGTGTTGCTATGTCTATTTTCAAGATTTTTGGTCACAACAAATAAAATCCTTGTCATAATTATGGCTGAGCTGATAGCAAATCGGTTGAGTATCCAACTCGGGTTCCATTGGTGCAGTTTCAATCCCAGGGATCTCCAGTCACTGATGTAGCCGTTAGACTGAAAAACTGACGCAAATTTGGCTTTAGAATTTATTGGAATTATTATGTCCAGTCAATGTCCACTTCGTCATCAGATATTAGGGACATGCCTAACAATATCAGTTTAGTATTTTCAAAGTAAGCATAAAGTAATACATTTTCTGGTAACAGTGATATAATGCAATAGATAACTTGTGAGGAACATCTTTTTAAATAAGCATTCGATACACAATAATAATAATATAACTATTCATAAATCGAACAGATAGAATGCATCAATAATACCCTATGCATGTGTTAGAATCTACGGATTGTCAGTTGACTTGGCAGAAATAAAGGTGAAGATAATTATCGTTTAAGTTATAGGTGCTAAAATTTAAATAAGAAAAATACGAATTAAGCTATTAAATTTTGCTCAAACAAAGAAAGATGTACAGAATTGGTACTCTTAGATAGCTCCGGTAATTAGTAATTTAACAGAGGCCTCACTTTGCATCGGATATTTACATTTGTCGGCACTAATTGACTTGCGCAGATATAGAATAAATTAATTTTAAATATAATGCCGGACTTAAATAATAATGGTGAAATCTTCGCTTTCTCATTCAGCGCTGATGACAAGAAGATTAAAACAGTGCATGATAATCCAGGTAGTGAATTATATTTAGAGAAGTAAATGAATATTATTAAAACTACAACATCAAAATAGTCAAAATCTGAAATCCAGATTTCACAGGCCAATATTCAAAAATCCAGTCTTTTGACTGCCCTTGGAAATAGCTGCCAAATAAATAATACATGCATTGCACCCATATGACAGCACTTGAAGCAAACACAGTAGGCCTATACAGATAACAACATACAAACACATTTTAAAAACACGTAGTATACAAACCTCAATGAATGTTTAGATACAGATAAAAACACGCACCTGATTGCACGCTGCACACCTGAGTGAACATCTATAGACATAATTAATTATGTAAGCTCATACAAATAGATACACAAAAGAGTGAATATTCATGTGTACAAACACACATACAAGCATGCACGACACAAAATACAATACGACTGCAACACCCACCTCATCATCTGACGACAAAAATCAAGAAACACCAAGACAAATACATGTATGCATACATACACATACATGATTTATATCATAGATGTATCATGTATTGTATATGTACAATGTTGAAAGCTGCACATGAAAGCTGCACATAGAAGGCGACAAGCACAGTCATCAAGGAAGGAAAAGGTGATATACCTCAGGAAATATAATAATCTTCAACAAGATATGGTATACAAACTATACCGTCATATGCTTCGACCTCCCGGTATTAGGCTCTGCGCTGCGGGCATACAATGTTTATATATTAGAAAGTTAAAGACCCAAATATAAATTCATAAGGCATTACATCAAAATGCTTTTTAAAAAACTTTTTATTTAGTCATTATTACCAATAATAGAGTATAAATTGATATAAATGTCTCCGCATTATAGCCAATGATTCAATTATTACAAAAATCGTTCCATCCCTCTGTTTTTCTTTTCATATTCCCATATGATCCCGTTATAACATCATTAACATTCCTAATTTTTGGTCTTCGTCCGACTCTTTCTTGCCTTTCATTCTTCTACCCATTCTGACCTCAACAAATCATTTCCATTAAAAAAGTCCAATCCTACTTCTCTTTCTACTATTTAAAATATTCATCAGGTGTGAACTAGTCATACTCATCCCTGGACATCCTCATTTGTAATTTTATCAGCCAATTTGATCTTTCAATCCTTCTCCAACACCAATTTCTTAAGCATAAATTTTCTATAATGTATAATATAATGTTTTAGATAATATCTATCTCACGATTAACTAGAACAAAATTAGACACAATTGATCAATACAGCTAGCTCTTGAAATGCTTACAGAATCAACTAAATTGGCTCCCAACAACTGTTAACACACTAGCTAAAATTCTAACTTTGTTTAGTTTTCAGCTTATAAAAATAAATCGACACGCCTAATGAAAAATTATTTTAATATCCAATTTCTTTCACGATCAACTTTAACAAAATTTTGATTACAAGTGAGCAATACTGCTTAAGCTCAGATTTATTTTATGATTGCTCTTACAACTCAATCTTCAATACCTAAACACTATCAGCAACTGCTGATAAATACTGGTTTAATATCAATTTCAAGTTTAAAAGAATAAAAGAACAACATCTATTCTATCTACATCGTCCTTCGCCGATAAAATGTCGATGTAAAACTCTTAAAAATGCAAGCATTGATGCAAAAGATTAGACAGCACAGAAGCTCTACATTCAATTATCATATAATTCATCATGCATACTCTTTTTCCATTGCACCAAGCAGCAAGTGTCAGTAGTAGCCCAAAATTAATTTTTGCTGGAAAACAAAGAAATTAGTAAAAGAAAGACCTTTTTTGTTACAATTTAAAGTTAGACTTTAAATCCGAAACCCAGGATGAAATAATTCCATTTTCTTTCATGAAAGTCTTTTAATTTTTGACTGATTGGCCGGTACAATTGGCAACCATCTTTATTTCTCTTTCAATTAGAATATACTTTATTTGCTAGGAGGATGATGTGGATGAAACAGGAAAGACTGATCCCAATTAAAATATTGGTTCGAACATATTATGTATAAACTCTAAGCAAGCGGAATTGCGTTCCAAAATGTTTCCTTTAATCTAGTACAAAGATTAAAGGGCAACAATAAAATTGAAGAGATCAGCAGCACTTGGAGCAACGGATTAACAAAGTCTAAAACCTAAGATGCATTAACAAACAGTACTAACATAATTGTAGCAGTAGCAATTAAATGCATCGATTGTAATTATTACAGTAGCAGTACAATGAAGGCAGCAGCAGAGATATAGAGCAGCAATATTAACAATGGTCTATTAGATATTGCGGCACCAAATAATGCAGCAAGAGTATTAGCAACTTTGCAGCAACAGAATCTCTAGCAGATCATTCAGTCGTGACAGTCATTCGTGACAGTAATTCATATATCAGCTGCTCTGCCACAGCCACAACTCAACTGCAGACATTCTGTTGCATAGTAGTTGCTGCTTCATAGCTGCAGCAGAATCAGTTGTAAATTCAGATGCTGTAGTTTCTAAATCAGCAGCTGCTGTATCTACGAAGACAGCTTCTATGAGAGCTACAAGTAGCATCAGCTGCCAGTAAGCTGTTTGAGCAGCAGCAGCCCTAGTAGCAGCAACACCCCATAGAGACCCTGACTTCACCCCATATAGAACCCAGACAATACCACTACCATCAGATCAATCAGCTACTCGAAGACCCTCGGAGGCAGAGTGGGCGGGACAGTCTGAGAGGCTGCGTGATACCTACATATACAAACATTCAATACATTACTACAGGATACCTACATATACAAACATTCAATACATTACTACGGGATACCTACATATACAAACATTCAATACGTTACTATGTGTAATTTTCTATTTGTATGTGTATTAATATATTTATTTTAATATGTATACTATATTTTAATCTTCTATTTATCAAGAGATGGTTCTGTGAAACTTGAGAATTTAGACCACCGAAAACTGCATGTTTCGTAAGAGGCAGCTAATGCAGATGCCTCAGTAAAGGGCCAAGTTTTCCGCGCCATGACTTCTCTGTTTTTGACCCTTTGTTCACTCATATTCCAGATTAGCAGAGATCTTGCCACAACTGTTGTGGCATATGGTAGAATGCAGTCTAGGCTACTCTACCTTTCACCATTCAAAGTGCTTCTGAGACTAAGTTAAGAGTGCACTATATATAGCATCTTGATTGATTGATACCAGAGTGCCATTATAACTAGCACCTTATGCTATAACAGGGCGAGAAAAGAGAATCTTTATGTTTCAGTCATGTTTAGTAAGTCGACGAATTTTGTGATGTTCATGTACAAAAATTAGTAAAAATTATGCTTAACATCGTGAAATCGGTGACATCAATTTTTTGGTCCAATCTTCTAATGTATTTCGATACAGCTGTGTAAGCAGTGTAAAGCTACTAAAAATATATATCACTTCTTATTTTCAATAGATATAGATATCATATATGGAATCTTGTTATAGAACAAAGAATATCAAATGAGGTCAACTACTCCAAAAAACAGTGCTTGCTATTGAACACCAATTTGATGCAAATCAAAATTCTTTATAGAGGTAGAGTGAAATGTTGAAATGATTCAATGATTTTGATATGAAATGATATTGAGATAATGAAATGACTCCTACTCGGTGGTCTGTAATGGACAGAAGGGCGCCTTGTGGAGTTGAACTGTAATAAGCTTTAAACCAAACTTTGTGACGGTACTGCTCGATTGTGTTGAGCCGTCTAGAAGAGAAGCCCTTCGTGCTTCTGAACCTTGACGTTAAACACACTCAAACCTACCTACCTGAAATGATTCAGACACTTCATCAATAATAATCCTACTAATAACAGAAAATAGTAGGCATCTGTGGCTCATTGGCAAATTGTATCTATTTTTGCACACAAGATCTGGGTTTTTATTCATCTCTCGGATTCTGAGCTGAACATGCTAAGGTTCTGTTAATCCTGCCACATCGTTTGTGGCCTACGGTACACTGGTCAAAAGCACCCCCGAGATAAATTGTATATGTATACATCTAGGCGCAATCAAATGTCCTCTTTGAATTGTATTGTTTCACCAATACCCTGTTCGCAATATAATATTTAATAAATACAATAAACAGATGAAGAAAATGAAGAAAAGTGAACTTGTTTATTCATACTTAGAGTGCTTGTATTTGAGTAATATAGCCTGCTGAGCGTGATTGGGAGCTCCATGGAAACAGTAGAACAGATCTAGAGTGCAGTTCTTGAGGTCATAGCTGTCGTATCCTGTTATCTCTATCACTGTCCTCATCTACACATACATAGTACATACATACATGGATACATACATACACACATATATAATACACACACACATACATACACAGTATTACACACACAGATCTAGAGTACAGTTCTTGAGGTCGTACCTGTCGTATTCTGTTATCACCATCACTGTTCTCATTGGGGATGCTAAACGAAATTCGCTATATTATATACATACATAGACACATACATAATATATACACATACAATGTACACACTGTTACACAGTATTACACAAACAGACCAGAGTGCAGTTCTTGAGGTCATAGCTGTCGTATCCTGTGATCTCTATCACTGTCACATTCATACACATTTATGTATGTGCGTATGTATGTATGCATACATGCACACGCATTCATACTTACATAAATACTATACAGTGTACATACATGTCATACATAGTACACACACACACACATCCAGAGTGCAGTTTTTGAGGGCATATCTGACGTATCCTGTTATCACTATCACTGTCGTCATTAGGGATTAAATTAAATTAAAATATGAAATTCGGTAAACCGTTATCCGATTTTGAAACCGAAAACCAGTTCTGTGTTTTCAAAACCGATTAAATACAAGATTTGGTGTTAGGGCACTGTTAAGTATGTAAATGCGCAAAGCCGATAAATCAAATATAATTATGTTTACAAGAAGAATGTTATTGTTTAATACAATGCCCCATGCGACTGAAAACAGATCAGCCACTGTTACTTAGTCAACAACCTCTGGCTGTGATTATTTTAATACAGTTGCACATAACCTACATACATGTAAGTTACAAACAAATATTTGATTTGGCCTACGTCTGACGTCGTCTGCCCGTCCAGTCGGAATTATAGCTTGCATAATGCAGGGTAGGTTGTAATAATATATTTCTCTGGGTACCGGCAAAGTAAACCGATATGCGAATCGAATACCGTTTTTATACTAATAAAAACCGGTGTGAGAAAAATCCGGTATTAACATCACTAGTCATCATAGCAAAAACAATTAAAAATAACAACTGCAACAACACAATATCAAAAGTAGCATTTTATAGTTATAATTTGGAGAGCATTTAACTAGCGCTGCAACCATAGAAATATTAATATATACACTGGAAGGTTCAAGCAATAGGAATAATCCGTGCTCTTATGGCTACATAGTACACTCGGGATGTTGATTTGTGAAGCTTAAAAGCTGAATAAAATGACGTAATAGAATCAAAAACATAATAACGTTCATACAGAATAATGCAATAAAGTGTCTAAATAAACAAATGACGTCATTTATTAATTTCATTTTAAACATATTTAAAGTTACTTACATCAACATCCGGAGTGTACTAATGCAATGAAAATGCAACTTATTATTGTTCTAGTGTATAATATTAGTATTTCTATGGCTGCAACATACAAAAACATGATACATCTCACAGAACTTTATATGAAACTTACTTACAGTATTCAGTACAAAATAAGAACTAATACAAAATTTTACTGGGTCGTTAATTTCATCCAGGAAATAGCTTTCATGAAGACACCTAAGTGTTTGAATAATTGATGTATTTATAAGAAAAGAAAATCGTATTCAGTGCCACTTACCGCTCCGGAGTACCCAAGGGTATAGTTAGCCATACAGACACAGGTAGTAGCAACAATACTGGGTAGGTACTTGAGAAAGTGTTCTCCATCCATCAGAGTCAGTTCCAGTAGATACTGTTATATATAACACATACTTTATTGAATTATAATAAATAAATGTAAATATTTAAGTATCTAGCTACGACAAACAAATAAAAAGAACTAAAAGAACTTCAGGTAGGATACAATTTAATTTAATTGAAGGACGAGCGTTTTGTGAGTGAGATTATGCTATGCACCATACACAGCTGATTTGCTTGTGTACCAAGTCGAGTTAGAGCATTTGATATCTTTAGAGGGAATAGTATACATGTGAGTAGAGATATCTATACTTCAGTTAAGCAGTAAGTATGCTTTGTACTTTTATGAGCGGAAGAGATCATCACATGCTGTGGATGGTCACCTTATTATTGCATTAAGCAGCAATAGTCAGAAATGGCAAACCATTTATAATAAATTCAGCCTGACAACATAGTTATTCCAAGACATCGATATCCAGTGCAATTCAAGAGTGATTGATTCATATACCATAGCTAGACAGCAGACATCCTCCGATGCATCCGTCTCATTCAGCACATCCTGACAGAACCAGCTAGCTGTAGGAGCAGCCACATCAAACACCAGAGCCTTCAACATTATCTTCTCCATCTGTAGTATCTGTAACAACAACAAGAGTGCTACCATCATCCATGACAACATCTAGAGTGCTACCATCATTCATGACAACATCAAGCACTAATAAAACCAGCTAGCTGTGGGAGCAGCTACATCAAACGCCAGGGCCTTTAACATTATCTTCTCCATCTGTAGAATCTGTAACAATAACAACAGTGCTACCATCATCCATGACAAGATCAAGTACTTCAAACAATACAGTGAGAGGCCCATGTGAGGTACAAGCAGGGTTCGGACACCCGGGTACGTACCCAAAAAACTCGGCGGATTTTTTGGGCGGACCCGCTTAAAAACCCACTAGAAATGCACATATTTTATCCAGTTTTAATTAAAGCTTTAAACCTTCAGTTCAAAAATTGTCAAAATCACTAACTACCATGTAAAATTTTGTCAGATTTAGGATAACTACATTTCGTAGCATCTATGTGCAACGAAAACTAGAGACTAGCATGTGTGATATCATGTAACTTTAGTTTTAAAGAAGTCCATTTTAAAAAACCAGTAAAGCCCGATATCCAAAAAAAAACGGCGGGTTTGGCTTTTTTAAACCAGTTTTTTTTAAAGCCCGGTTTTTTTTAAAGCCCGGGTTTTTTAAACCCTGGCTACATGGGCTAGCTTCATCACTTCTCCATTAAATATGTAACAACAACAACAACAGGGCAACTGTGTTCTGTGGACCACACTGGGTATCATACTCTGGCGATGAAAAAGGAGTTCTTGTTATTATTAAAAGAGGTGCTTTGTACGGTTCGTCAGTACCTGAGGATTTAACATTTAATAAACAACCTTCAGAAATGACAGGACTTATAGTAGCAGTTTGGAATATTAAACGAGTGTTTCTTAATAATATAATATATTCGTTTATTTTTCATATCAGTCATAATGCATAGCCTAAATCTTACATTAAAGCTACAGTGCAAACATTGGCACCTACAATGGCAATACAATACAAATAATTATATACTAAAAAAGAAATAAGTTCGTAAATGCCTTCATAAAGAATCTTAGTCATATAGTTTTCATCCATCCATGGAGCCTTTTTAACGGAAGCGGGTAGCAATGGGATTTCTAAGTTTATTCATGATTTCCCCTTTCATTGGTGGAAGTATGGAAAATAATACATGCTGTTGATTGCCAGTTACAACCTGAAACAATTTTCTATCCGCAGATTCAGCCACCTCACTAAAGTGAGATGGCTGATAAAGTGAGATAACTCATCAAAGAAACAGCATCTAGATCTATGTCTTCCTCAAGGAGGCTTCCAATCTCTCTTTTTCTGAGGCACCAATGAATCCATTGCTTTTATTATAAGCATATATATATTAATCAATCAAGTAAGCAATTATTCATTTATATGCTTAATCAATTAAGCATATTAATCAATCAAGAAATGTGTTTATAAAGAGATGTTCCATGAATAAGGAAAAGTAGCAATACATGAAGATTCGTCAGTATTAGCAGGTGGGGTAATTTTTCGAAATAATTGAAAACCTAAAGATATTTGTCTACGTTTTAATGTTAAAATCTGTATTGTAAGTAGATATCTGTCCTTCAATATCTAGGTCGTCGTGAACTGGAAACAAGAAGCATGCACAGAAGTCAGGTTTTTTAAAACCTGAACTGGTGTATTATATATACGTGTATTATGTATATTAAACGTGGATTCCAATAGTGTTGTATTAACTATGATTAATCTGCTACCTGTTTCTTGCTGTACGTGTCATCAGTTATGTAGACAAACTCAGAGACATCTGGTGGGTAAATCTCCTCGTACTTACTGCATCACATACACACATCACATACACACATCACATACACAATTTACACACCTTACATGTAAACAAACTTAGCAATAACCGATTGGTAGAGCTCTTATTACTTACTGCATCACATACACATCATATACACACATCACATACACACATCACATCTCACTCTCACATGCAACAAACTCGGGAGACATCTGGTGGGTAGATCTAAAGGAACACTGCACTAATGAGGGCAGCAAGATGTTGAACGATTTAATATTGTATGAACACAGTACTAACGAGGCGAGTAAGGCGTTAAACGATTCGCTATATAGTATAAATAATAATAACGGGATATTGGATCAATACCATTCGATGCTTGTTTAAGGCCCATTTCGACGTACTGCAGCGATCAAAAATCCCACTTGTACTATGTACGTCTGAGATTTTACTCTCTGATCGGCTCTACCTGGAATTAAACCCCGGACATCATTTTCAAAAGTCCACGGCGTTACCATTAAGCCAGCGAGACATGCACCTATGAATGGAGTACTAACGAAGCGAGGAAGATGGCGGCAGCACCCACTAGCTGCAGCTTGTTGCGTATGACGGCCATGCAGGAGAGGAACCTATCCACGTAGTTAACGGCTAGGAACAGAGTCTCCCGGTGCAGCCTGTATTCCTCCGCTACCTCCACCAGCCAGTCTACCAGGATAGATCTCATGTTGTACGTAAGGTCCGACTGTCGGCGCATGTAATCCGTGCGCGGTTGGTATCTAATCTGTAACAGAGAATCAACAAATTAAAGTTGGCGGCAAGTCAAATATATATTAAATCATACCTTTTTACTAAAAAGACTAAAGCTGAATTTAATGTCAGGTTCACGGCCCGCGGGCTACATCAGTAACGGGAGAGCCATTAATTAGTTGGTAGGGATTATGCAATCTATTCAGATAATTTGATTAATGAATAGCCTTGTCGAGTAATCAAATTTACTTTGATGTCAAGTGTTTCCATGTAACGATTTTGTAGGCAAGAGCCGGTTGTGGGATGGTTACGAGACTGGACCTTGGATCAACAGGTCCCGGATCGATTCCCATGGGTAATACTTCCATCATTCCATGATGTGTGACACTGTGTGTACTACTGTGTCATGACAACAAAAATTGAATGCCTGTTTCCACGGAAATGGTGTCAGGGACATAAGACACAGGGAACAAGATAAAATACATTTAGTCAAAGTTTCCTTGACATTGTAAACCATTTAAAATGAATTTTTTATTTCAATTGTCTTCAACTAAATTGATTATATTATGTATTGCTGTTACCTCGGTCTCCCTCAGATTCCGGTAGATCTCATCTCTGTAGAGAGGCAGGAACAGCACATGATTCAATCGTTCCTCTATCAGCATCTCCTTCAGCTTACGAGCTGACGAGACCCTTCCGTCACCCACCACCCCCACCTTGGTCTCTACCACCCTCGTCTCCTCCATCAGCATGGACTCTGATTCTGCCACGTCATCTATCTTCATCGGAGACTGTTCCACTGCTGCTCAAATATCAAAATTAAACTAAATAAAATAACGGTTTAACGTCCGGTTCATCATCTGACGATGATATCAGGGACAACATATTACACAGAACAATGATCAAGGTCTAATAAAGACAATATATTTTAGAAATAATAATGTAATTTTTATTGTATCTGCTCACTAGGTGTGGCAATGGCAAAGCCATTACCAAAGTGGGACAAAATTGTTTGGTTGGTTGATAATGTGCTCATTAATGAGGGAGATAGCTTACAATGTATGTTTTTTCTGCATTGGACCTGCCATGTTGCAGTGGTTGACACTTATATACATGGGTACAGGAATTTAAACGACAGTTCTTATATACTTATTGTCAGTTCTAAAATTGTTCCCACATTTTTCTGAACGTTGACATCAACTAAACTTAGAAATTACTTAATCAATAAAAGGTTAACAATAATTTTAAAATGATTAATGGAAGAGTAACGTTTAACGATTAATAACTCTAACTTTATTTTATTCCAAAACTTCATAATTTTCCAATAGACCAACTCAGTTTTGAAATTCTAGCATAATTAGCAATTTAGCATGCACAGTTGCACACCCTAAATTGAATGAATTCAATGCTAATCATACCTATAAAATCACAAATTCTTGTTTTCACGGGTTACAAATTCAAAAAACAAACTCGTACATGTTGCAGTAAATACACATATCTATACTTTATCTTTTAAACATAATAGTATGAAATAAGTACATTAGGTCAAAATATAAAAAATAATAACGTTTTCCTGTGTTTTAATGTTAAACGCCCTATACCTGAGTGCATGATGGGCGGTCCTAAGGCGGAGCCTAGAATGACACGCATGCACAGATCAGGTTTTTGTAAAGCTGAACTCAGCTATTAGAGAATAACTGATTGATATATACCGATTGCCAGTTCCATATAATCGGTAGCCTAAGCTTTATTGCCAATTCTGATCAATTTGATTAATCTGCATAATTTCTTGAAATGTATCAAATGTTAACAATTCTTCTTCAAATAATTGAGGCATCATTCGTTATTGATCTTTGGGACCTGGTTACAATAACTTCAATATAAATACATATAGCATGCTGGGCCAATATGTGCAACGACAATTATTTTGGATAATTATAATATTCTCTATAGTTAAAGTATGAATCGATCGGTTGATAAAGTTCTCTGTTGCTTCAGTCATTTAGCTTTGGATCTTTCAAAATTAAAATAAGTCATTGATTCTTGTTCTTCGACTACTTGAAAGATTGTCACATAAATTCCAAGTATTTGGATCACTCAATCAAATTATACTGATAAATTCCAATTAATAGGAAAATAAAGTTTTCCGGTCATTTCCGATCAAATATCAGCTTTAAATCATTAATTGTACAGAATTATGTAAATAATGTACAGATATTCAATGAAGATGGAAAAATAATTTTTATGTTTTAGAGTACTGTAATAATTATAATGCAATTTTTAAAATCGTTCATACCAAACAATTGTGGCAGAAATGTCCTTAAAGGAGACCTGTCGGCCATCCAGCAGGACACCTAAATTATAAATTTAATAAAAGATTGTCAGTAATTATTACCAACCCAGTAAAGCAGAAGGCTGCGGGATTGCCTTGATGCACTGATCCACTTTAGTGATCTGACTCCCCACACATTTGGATTTATCCGCCACGACACCCAACATGTCGCAGTCATCCTCGTAGATAGAAAACGGGACATAAGAGGGAGGGGCTTGGGGTGGGACCAAGGTGACTGACGGCTTGATTCCACCAATCAGATCAATGAAACTCTGAGACTTGTAGTACGCTGCTTCCGCACAGTCATGGTCACTGGTCTATAATAATACATGAAGATTAATCTGATTAAATATACATAGTCTATATATATATATATATATAGTCTGGCTAGAATATCTGTTAACACAACTTCTGCCATTATTATTGCTTGAGCCTTCTAGTGTATACATATATCGGTACTTCTAAATGAAACTATCAATTTTTTTTACAAAAATTAATTAATTACTTATAATATATACGACCAGTTAACTGAATAAAACTGTAGGTTTACAAAAGTAGACTTCATAAATTTACTTAAAATATCAATGAACTAAATTTGCACTAAATTTAAAATTATAGCTCCTTTTCAGATGTTTGAAATATTCTTTTAATTCTTTATGGTAAGTGTATGTTGGATCCGGGAAATTGGAGCATAGACCGATAGAAAACTGCACGTATGTTTCGTTATCTGCTAACAAATGCACATCTATGCTGCATTGAATGGCGAAGCGATATCATTGTACGTATGTCATAATGATTTCTTAATAAAATACTACTAACTACTATATGTCCCAGCATTAAAAAGTAAGTTTATAAATTATTCTTGTACCGGTATGTAGGTCATTAAGTGAGCTTTTAAATAGTAAATCTATCTGCCGCTTAAATTTCAGACTATACCAGATATTGCCACATCCATATTGGCCAATAGCAGAATAGGCTCCATTTCTCACCAAGTGATGTTCAGAGCACCTCGAAATTTGAGATAAATATATTATATAAAGGCTCTAGATAATCATATAAAATGTATAAAAAATACCGATCCGATATATTTTACCTGCACCTTGGATGACTTGACGGCTCGCTGGGGTTGAATGCGGGTAGCGTTGGAGAGGTTGCTCAACACATTCTTTCCTTGTTGCTTAGCCATGTGCTGCTCATGTTGGAGAACTTGGCCCCTGACCCCCAAAACTGATTGGTGACCAGTTTTGCGAGCCACGGCCGTATTAATGTTCACATTTTCATCAACATCGTCGCAGAAAACCATAAACTGAGACATCCTCGTTAGATCAGGTCCAACAAATCCGGGAGAAATAAAGAAACAAGAGCTCTGCTGATGCTTAGGAAAGATGAATGAAAGCACTTCTACTAAAACTACAATGGGAAAGTCTCAGAGCTTAAGCTCATCTAATTAAATGCCTCCATTGATTCAGATGCTTTCCTTCTACTCTGCCTAATCCCTGCTGCACTTCCGCTTCAACAAATAACAAAATTATGTAAACACGAGTTGCCTAACTTTCAAACTTCTCAATTAAAATTATAAAAATTCGACAAAATCCGCAATAAAATAACGCCGACGACTTTCCCCCTGATTTCTATCGTCCGTTTCCTCGTCCACAGCTGACGTTAGGGCCGCAAGTCAACATAAAATGAGAAATTTGATCTAAAAACTGAAGAACATTAAAATAAAAGTTTGATTTGATCCTATGTTGTTCTTTCCATAGATATACCAAATAACCCGCTGTGTATCGATATCAGCCAATCGCAGGCACCGTTACAAACAATTCACAACTCTCAACCTATCAGAAGATAGTATTTCTCTCTTAACAAACCAAACCCAGGAAATTATGTTAACACAATCCACCAATCAAAGGTGTTGTTTAAAATATTATTAACATTCAGCCAATCACAGAGGATTGCCAAACTCAGATGTAGCCAATCAGAGGGGGTGTTACAACTAGGCTAATCAGCGTATATCTTACAGCCACGTGATTCACGGAGCTTTAATTTTACGTGATCAGGAATATATCAAAATATATGCGGGAAATTTCTTGGATACCCCTCCAGCTATCTCTTCTAGGAAGTTGAAACTAAATAAATTTTAACAAAAAAGAGATTCAATCAAATCGGTTGCATGAAACTGCCAAATCGAAAGCATAAAATCTTATAGAAATGTTTTCGTAATCAGTTTATTTAACACCATTATAATTTCAGGGGCCGATAAATAAATGCGTAGGCCTACTTTTCACATTAAAATAGTTTCCACTATTCCAATAGATGCTCACTGATCAGTAGCCTACTAAACTTCTATGATGTCTTGAAGGGAAGCTCTAGGCTTCTGAGCTTGACGTTAAACGCACTGAAATTGACTAAACTGAAGTGTTTCAATAGGAGCTTTGCACCGCATAATGGACTTTTATTTTTGTTGCCTTTGGGTATGGATTTTGTGTCATAGTGCGCGGTGTTGTCGTAGACAACAGCTGCACTCTAATTGTTGTTGTTGTTGTTGTTGAGCAGTACGTACCAAGGATATTCTATTAACTAGCTATTAACTATTCTATTATAGCTATATTATAACCTCCTTGGTACATACCGTACCATATATATTATACTCCTACTCGGTGGTCTATAGGCTATAATAGACTGCAGAGCACTTTGTGAAGTAAACTTGATCGTAGCCTAATAAGCTTAACCCAAGTCTTTGTGACGGTCACGGTAGTTCTCGATTGTGTTGAGCCGTCTTGAAGAGAAGCCTTGCTTCTGAACCTTGACGTTAATCACACACCAACCTAGTTTCAATGCAACACTGCACTTAATTCTAGTAGCATACTGTCATTGCAATAACTAAATTAAGCATCAATAACATTATTATAGCCTATAGCCTATAGACCTTAAAAGAATCCGAAAGTTTATAAATAGTGCGACATGTATTAGTGCACTATGCACTATAGTACGCAGCCTTTACTGCTTACTGTCTACATGTATATTACCGGTTCAATTTTGCGAAGGCCATTAAATTGGTATTGGAGTCCGCCAATAATAATAATAATAGGTAAATGAATTATCCAGTTAAACTTAATCTGGAAGAAAAGTAAAAAATCGAATGCAGATGAGATTAGCCAGGAGAGAGATATTAGCTGGAGAGGACTTAGGACTCAGTTCGCATACCTCGTTGAAATAATATGACAAGCCAAACTTTGCTTTGAAAGTGGAATGAAAACGAACGTCGAGTAGCCTATAGGCCAAGTTCGTTGAAATCTATTCGGTCATATCGTAAACATCTCTTATAGCTTTCACTTCTGATGATGATAATGATAGGAAAGCGCAACAGGAAATGTGTGCATCATAATTATCATATAATTAAGAGCCTGGGAGATTCTGGGGAAGGGGTTAAGCCTAACCTCCCAGAATCCTCCCAAAAGCCTGATTCTCAACCCCCCAGTTTCTTCCAGGGAGGTCGATCTCCC
>JAQFZF010000602.1:0-16845 GCA_034695365.1 Enchytraeus norvegicus | reverse complement strand
TATCTACTCCTTAAATAATAATGCAAATCAATACTATCAAGGCATCTTTTAAAAACATTAAATGATGTAGCCTGAACGACACTGGCAGGTAAAGAATTCCAAGCAGATATGCATCCATTTCTAAAATAAAATCTTTCACAATTTAAACGAAATGAATTTTTATGAATTCACGACTCGTAGGCGATTCTATAAGCCTATAAAATCGCAACGCCACTCCGGAAAACTTGAAATAGACCAATCGAAAGCTTCACGTGTGTCGTAGAAGCCGATTAATGCAGTCACTGATGAAAGGAGAACCACTTCATAGTAGGCATATAGACTCGCATTTCAATATTTAATTTTAATTTTGTTGTTTTCTATGTATAATATAACAGATAATAGAAGACTACACATTCCGAGGCGCTAAACTACAACATCTATTTCTAAACGGTAACCGTCACATTCAGCTCCGTCCACTATCTTTCCATGGTCTAGTCACCACGGGCCTGTACCTCCAAGACTGTTCTTTATCAGGGGTCAGACTCGAGGTCCTCGAACCCATCAGAAACTCTCTGAAGTACCTCTGGCTGAACGGCAACGAGCTAGAGGGATTAGACGACCGTATGATGGTACTGATAAACGATCTCCAACATATCCGAATTAACTCCAACCCACTTCGATGTGACTGTGATGCCCTCTGGCTTAAGGAACTCTACGACAAAAGTCCTGCAACTTTTCGAGGGGCACCTCCGCCCTCCTGCCTTACCCCCACTCGACTGAGAGGTCGGCTGTTTAACGAAACAACTCGAGGGGACTTTATCTGTCACCCGCCGATGTTCAGCCGAGTCGAGGCCGCTTTCAACGGGACTACAGGGTCACTTCGCTGCTCCGCCGTTGGGAACCCCGCCCCGATACTCTACTGGGTCCAACCGACCGGAAGGATCTCGGTTTACGATCGGCCTGCGGATGAGTCAGTCCTTGTAAATGAAGGATTACTGGAAGTGGATCCGCTTAATCCGGATGCTAAATTAAACGGAATGTTTATCTGTATAGCAACTAATACTGCAGGTAATGTTACATTCACAATCAATCTTCCTCAACCGGCTTTAAAGGAGAGAAATAAATTTAATAGTAATAATAATCATTCCGTCCAAAATAACATGAATTTGATAGGAAATAGAACTTTGCAGTCGATTATACCTACTAAACATGCTTCAAGTTATAAAAACACTGCATCTTCAACTAGTCCTAATTATGCCGTAACTGAATCACGTCGACCTATTATTTCCAATCTCGTCACGTCACGTGACATTAAACACTACAATGACGTCATAGTGGCGCCGAATCCACCGCCTACGCCACAATATGACGTCACATGGCGAGAGCGAACGTTTACGCTTTCAGAGTTGGTAGGAGCTGCAGTGGCCACTCATATATTAACAATTCTCGTATATCTTGCCGTGGTGGCGGCCTGCTATTGGGCAAGGTGCAGGGCAAGGCGGCATCTTCGACGGATTCATCAGGGCAATTCTTGTTTCTTAGATTTTCCGCCAACAGATGGAAGCAGTAGTAGTTTTAGGGTAGGGGAGAGCAAACAGTCCACCCTATCGCCATGCAGTGTGGCCCTTCTGCCTGAGACTGTTTGCCTAAATGGGTTCGATCGTCGCTACTGCAATAATTCGTCCTATAATTAAATTAAGATACCGCGTAAAATAGGATTTTTATTATTCGTTTTCTATTTCTCCATTTAGGATTAGCAAGGATTTCTGGAACTTGAGAATCTTGAATAAACCGAAACTGGACGAGTCGTAAGAGGCGACTAGCGACGATGCTGCAGTGAATTACAGAGTGGTCTGCACACTTAGACTACTTAGGGTATTAACCCTTTGATTGAACAAATTCTAACAAAGCACGACCCTCGGTCTCGGTCGTATATGACCCAGTAGCTTAAAGTTACCATTTGAGATCCTTATTTATTTAATTATATAGCATATTTTAATCTTCTATTTTTAATTAAGGGATATTGAACTCATCTGACGAAGAATCGGGATTCGTTTTATAATTTGAGTAGATCGTGAACTAGTGTAAATATACTCTTGACGGATGCTTTTAGTAGTGGAGAGAAAAGCAGCTTGCTGAAAACTGCACCTATCGGCAATCACAATCAGGTTGTAAAATGACTTGCTCTGGCCGAAAGGATGAACTGCATTATGGACCCTTGCATTAGGTATACAGTGCTATACACTATGTTTAATTAGTTATTATTTAATATTTATCATCATCATGTAGGTCTATTGTGTAATTGAAACAGTGATTGAGACACGTTTAAGCAATATATTACATTTGCCTTCGTTTTGAAATTGCTTTTGTTGTTTGATCGTAGAATTCGTACTACAGTGATTATTAGATTATAACTGAACACGTTATAGGGTTGTTTAACAATTATGCAAGATTGCATATACACTAACATAAGTTGTGTGAACGGCATAGATAAGCTAAAAAATTAATAAGCTTGCTTGAAATATCACAGCCTTCATCTCTCTCTCTCTCTCTCATTGCACTGCCTATCGTCAAATCCATGGCATATGTAGGCATATAGTTTGCATGCCATATTTTCTTGGAAATAATTAAAATTCTGAAATTGATCTCTTTGGTTGTCCCCATTGACTGCGTCAGTCAGCTTTATTAACGGCTAATGAAGTAGCATAATCTTTGACAAAAAATTTCGAAGAGAGTGGCAAGAAGTTTTTTTAAATTGATGTCGGGCAAATGAAGGCATTGGCCGAAAACGTCGGGCAAATGAAGTCATTGGCATTATGTCTATGTGTCGATGTGCTTCGCTTATAAATCAATCTCATTTCTAAGATGTAGAGATGGTATGCGGGATTTAAAGCGGCGAGATATGTTTATGAAATCAGCTTGGCGAATGATTGAAGAGAAATTTAGGCGATTCGAATGGGCTCGCTAGTCCGATGTAATACATTCTGAATGTTGCACAGATTTCCACTCGACTTGCCAGCTGACCGATTTGATTGATCCATTGCCACAACGATTTACCCCCCCCCCCCACCCCAAGTCCCAGCGTCCTCCACCCTGTCTTATCAATCCAAGCAGGTCCCAACGAGGGGGGTGGGGAGGATAGCGTTCGAAAGATGGGATGCAAAAGATCGTTTTCAGATACCGAAGAAATTGACGGAGTTAGATTTATATTTGCGGAAATTTTTATATAAATCTAGGCCTAATAGATTTTTAAAAAGAAATACTGTATAAGTTAAAGATAATTTTTAATATGAAATAGAATTTTAATTCACTTATATACCTACACTTTTATTCATAAGAAACATGATTGATTTCTAGTCGTCGTACAAGGCAAAAAATAGTCTCACAAACTCACACAGTTAAATATGAAAATAAGTGACAGTGACTTGAAAGCTTAAAAAATAAAAAAATATCGTAATATTTCCATGAAACAGCAATACAACTAGCGCATAAAATACCTTCTTCTTCTTCTTTCAGGTGTCCTGGCGGTTCCCAGCTTTGACGATCATGGTTTTCCAAATATCTCTGTCTCCAGCAAATCTAATCATTTCTACTTCTTCAACGTTCATCCAATCACTGAACTTTGAAGAGTAGAGTCTACTATACAATTGTTATAATAACTTATTGGCTGAAATAAATTGAAAACTATTAGACCAATTGCTTAGACTATTACCTGCTGAGCTACTCCAATTGAGTGTCAAGAAGAAGAAGAATAATTAGACTGGTATAGTCTTAGACTAGTATAGACTAGTATAGACTATAGTATTGACTAGTATAGTCTTAGACTAGTATAGACTATAGTGTATTCTATATAGTCTTAATTAAATGTTATGCTAGCATTATTATCCTACATCGTGACATAAGATACACCTACTAAAGAAAAAAACCCAATAATGGATCAGAAGTGGACATCTCGCTCTAGACACGGTTATCACATCATGGCGGTGGCGGCCATGTTGTTCTTCTGCTGTCTGATAAGAAACATGTTTACTACAACCGTTATAAACTGCTATATTATGGGCAATGTCTACCTTACAGCGTGCGTCAGTGCAGTTTGTATGGTATTGAGTTTCATTATGCGAGATATCCATCAACAGAACCCAGCCGACTCTCACACCCTGCAGACTCTACTTCATCAGTACATCACTCAAAGACTCGCTTTTGTTCGAGGTACGATAATAATGCATGAACTCAAAGCCACTCGAAAAAAGCTGGCTTGTTCGCAGCAGAACACTCTAATGAACATTCTCCAAAAGACGTCGGTAACTGAATACGGGCGTAGATATGGATTTAAAGAGATCAAATCAAGGCAAGAGTTTGTATCGAAGGTACCTCTGAGCACATATGATGACTACGAACCTTATGTCAAGCGTTTGATGTCTGATAGAAGGGAGTGTGGTAACAAATTACTTACAGCGCAAAGGGTTAAATATCTTGGGCTCACTTCTGGTACGACTGGTAAGAATAAGCTGTTTCCACTTACGGATAAATTGGGATTTATGTCATTCTGGATGGTTGTACCACTGTTATTGTATAATGACATAACGAGAACTGGATTGACTTTAGGTCGCGTGTTATCAGTTTACTTTGGGTATGACAAACAGTATAGTAAATCGGGGCTGCCAATTGGAACGTTTTCATCTCATGTCCTTAAAGATGGCTCATTTTTTGTTACACCTTCAGAGGCTTACCAAATATATGACGAACTTGTTGCAGTTCATCTTCATGCAGTATTAGGTCTGATTGATCCGCAAGTTGATAGCATTGATTCTCTTTTCTCACACCTTATATACACGTTCTGGAAGCACATAGAAGGCAATTGGAGAGACATTTGTGATGAAATAGAGAGCGGAACTTTGAATCTGACATTTCAGAATAAATCTCTTGCAGATTTGGTTGGTAAAGATTCTGCTGTTGCTATAGAACTCGAACTGAAGAAGAGATCAAATCTCAGAAGAGCCGAGCAGCTTAGGAGAGAATTTTCCCAAGGATTTGATAACATAGCTAAACGAGTCTGGCCTCGATTGAAAGCTGCTAGAATGATCAACACTGGGTGCTTCAGTCATTACAGTAAAGCACTTCAAAAGACTTTCATGAAAGGTGTCACTCAGATATCCGGCTCACACGCTGCTACAGAAGGGTACCTGGGTCTCAACCTTCCCTTAATGCCCCGGGACAGTATACATTCTTGACACATATAGGATTTTTTGAATTTATTCCGGAAAAAAATATCATGGATGAAAACCCTGGGACACTATTGGCTCACGAGGTTAGACGATATACTATAATAGATCTCATTAGTTGTTATATTTTGCGAATTTGTCCAGCTTAAAAATAGTTATTTTATTCAAATTCGTTTAGGCGGTCGCTACCTGCTTGCATTGCCCAACACCACCGTCATAATAATAATTATGATCATAGTTATATCAGCTATATCATTATTATGACGCCTCTGAGATACATAGTATATACATGTAGAGGAGTTATATAATTTAATTATCCTCTTTTTTGTATTTGGTTTAGGCCTACATATGGAAGTATAGCAAGTTTTCCTCATTGAGTAGCCTATGCATTTTGTTCGTTTTATTCCAACTCTTATATTTAGGATTCGAATTTGTAACATTTTTTATTTTGAATCCCATCAGACAAGCGATAGCAATATAATGGGTATTGTAAGCCTAAGGGCTAACGTTCAAAATTAATTATACCACTGCAGTCCTCCTGCCAACCTGCATAGTTGGTCTAGGACTATAGGCCTACTATAAGCTATATGATGGTGTGATATCAAAACATTTGGACAGATTCTGAATAGGAAGAAGATTCTCGGCTTTCTGATTGCTTTCTGATTGTTGTTGCCTACTCAAGTTGAATTCTTTCAGTGACCGCCCAATCTGATATTAACGATGTTGTCAATCCGCGCTGCAGCCGGTCTACCGCGACCTATCTTGCAATTTCAATCGCCTTTACATATGCATAGATAGGCGTATGCATTGCAATAATTATGTTTAATCAAATCTGACTTACCATAGGCCTATACATTGATCATTGCTGCGTCTATGGAGAAGCTATAATTATAGATAAACACATATATAGCCAATGAAATAAAAGTCCTAACAAGACTTTTATTGTTATTAGACATCATAAAGGGTTAAATAACGCTGTGAGAATCACTGTTTACAGTATACAGGCATACAATTGCAATAAAAATAATGTTCACAAACAGCAACTCTTGGTGGCTAATTAACTATGAACAAAAATCACTAGGTAAGAAAAGTTAAGCTATAATAAGTCCATTAAATATTCATTATGTCAATTAAACAGTAGTCTCATATACTAAATGCAAATAAATATTAATGCTATGAATATTAATTTTGATTCAAATTATAGGTTATTGCGAGTGTTTGATGCGCATGTGATAACTGCATAACTTTTGATTGCATATGCCAACGCAATCAAAACAATAACTCTGTTAGGACCTACCATTGAGAGTTATGTTTGCAAGAAAAGCATCGGATATTGTGATTAGGATGTATAGTGATCTGTAGAGATATTAATTCGGCATAGCCTATAAACGGGAACACGACTGTATGGTAATGTATTAGATTCTAGTACAACAAATTGTACATTGTACAGTACATATAGGCTATAATATAACATTGGAGTACCTACACAGATTACTGTGGGTATGAAATCATCGGCTAAACTGGTCTTTCAACTATTTCTACTCTACTCGGCTGTGCTTCAAATCTGTTCTTCACGTAAGCGTACTAGAATTATATACATAGGCCTACAATGCAATAATACAATATTTGTATGAGTTAAAACATTGCCGGCTTGTTTAGACCCTTTACTAACTTAACTAAACACTATCTTAATTACTAGTTTCATGTATACATACATGTATATAATAGTATATAATTCAGTCTACCATCAAATTATTATGTTAAATCCTCATTGTATTGTATTGTATTGTATTGTATTGTATTGTATTGTATAACTTGTATTGTATATAAGCAAAACCAATGTGAGCACTAACATAATTAAGTATCTATGGCCGTAGATATTCAATAATCCAATTGGTTCGTATGAATGGCGCTGGCGACCTCGCCGTCAAATTAATAACTTTGTCACCTGCGTGCTTCAAGATCGCTCAGGATCGGGATTAGCTCCTTGACTACTTTCTGTAACGAATATGGCACGCCACCTGTACTTCTACATGTAGGCCCAACTTGTTTATTTCACAGACGACGTACTTCACAAATGACATATACGCACAATGTCATGCTTACAGAGTTGCTTTGCAGCGTGCTTTTACTGATTAACCTTACCTTTGCCGGACATAACACCCAGCGTAAGTACACGATTGACCGGTCTGCCGATACACACCTTGCCTTTGACATTCAGTTTGACATTCATTGAGTAACATTGTTCGCATGTCACAATGAAGGTGCTAATAAAATACTACTACTAAACTACTACTACAATTCCCATTAGCTCGATGACTGAAGAGACAAGGATTATAATTTGAGTTATTCTGAGTTTTCGGAAAATACCATAATCATTCAGGAAGGAACAATCCTGTCTATTTTTATAACTATTTGAAAGGTCGTTCAAAACAGCCCTTTACATTTGAATAATGTTACAACTGTCATCAGTGTGTGGCTGTGTGTCTAACTTAGTTAGTGTCCAGAATTCACTTCACGTAAAAATGCCGTAAGGCCTAAACTAATTGGACTACTAAACAGCAATGTACGACGTCTTGTACGTGCAGATTTTGTGTAGTAAATTGATATGCCACACCCCATTGAAAGGGTGTATCGATGGGGTTGGGGAGAGGGGTAATCCCCCCACACCCCACCCATCCACCGATACTTGGGTAAACAGCCCCCCTAAAAAGTAATATAATAAATTTATGAAACGTTCTATAGCTAGCCTTTATTAAAGGCTTTCTTGTAAAATAATAAAACAATTGTATGATATTGAATAAAACGTGATAATTGTATAAAACAATTGTATAATTGTAAGTGACTATCATAACTTATTTTTTATGTTGGTCCGTAATTCACTTAATACATTGATTGATAAATTTATTATTAGATTCATGTTTAATATTAATAATCATTATTTAATTTATTATTAATAGCTACATATTTTGTCGATAGGAAAATCCGTAAAAAATTCTAACCGATATAAGAATGCCAAACAGAGGATGTTCAATCAGTACGGAGAAACAAATGAGCAATCCCAGATCCGCAATGCAGAAGGCAAGTAATAACTTGATGCTTTAATCAATCAATCAATCAATCAATCAATCAATCAATCAATCAATCAATCAGTGATTGATTTTGTTTAATGCAGCCTGCTTTCGAGGCTCTTTCAATCTACTCGATCTCAACAGTCCGGGTCACGATTCATTTTGTTTTTAATAAATCGTTTTTATTCAAACCGGCCGGGCTGTTTGTTTACACCCAGCGTTATTTGAGAAGAAAATAATCAATCAATCAATCAATTCAACACCACTGGTCTCTCGTTAAGATTTTTCTTCAAATGTTGCTTTCATGGATAATGAATTTGCTCCATTTTTTACTACTTTTCTCTTAGCATCTGTTATATTGGCTGTGTTTGGACTGAAAAGCTAGATAGACCTATTAGTAAATATTTATTAGGCTGTTGGTCTACTATGCTTTACGGATTTCCCGTATTGGGCCCGGGATATTTGAAAATAGTCCAACCGATAACTGCACGTGTTTCGTAAGAATCGACTAACGCAGATACTGAGGAAGGCAATGGAACAACACATCAGAAACTATATTTTCTTTTAACAAAGGCATCATTTTACGTGTGAAAAATGCAAAGCCTTTGTGATGAGACGGACTTATTGCGTTTGTCGATGGTGTGCTCATCTAAGAGCAAGATAGTTGAGTGTGTGTATGATTTTTTGCCTTGGACCTGCCACGTGGCAGAACTAGATAGGTCTACTGGTCTAGGCCTGATACTGGGGTCTAGATCCACGACTTAGACTTGCAGGAGAGAAGTGATTTTGTGGACAAAGGTTGTTTATACGGAGTTCAATATGTGATTTCCTTAACGCATCGAGTAATTAAATTACCCGCATTCCTCTTTCGCTTTTATTCATCTTCTTCGAAGAAAGCTGGCCTAGCTAATGCAAGTCTTTCAAATAAAATCTCTTAGAGCTACAGATGCGAAACCATCTGGTTCGTTGGTGTATAGAAATAAAGTTTGTTGAAATTCGTGAGTGAGAATCATATCAACTGCAATCCTCTTAAACTATTGTCATCGAACTCTGAACGACGATGAATCTTCTAACTTGATGAGGGAATGATATTTCTATTTTATATTAACTTTTATAAATAACGTTGTTAATTGTATTGATCGTTGCATCAGAGGAGTTCCATTGATAAAATATGGGCTAAATGCCTAATTTGCCGTCGGTTTTCCTGTAGCAAGGATACATCAGTGAAGAATGAGCACTGGGATTCGAACCGAGCATCTATACATCCGGGTTGAACGGGAAGCCAATTCGACACCGGCTCAGTCTACAATAACAATAATTTATCACTCTAAAAATCATAAATTAAACTTTTTTCTTATCCTAAATATAATGGAAGCTATGCTGCAAGTTGATCTACGTCTTGTTGTTATTGTTATAAATTATAACAACAAAAATAGGATTAACGTTCGTTTCATCATCTGACGACGATATCAGGAACATATACAGATAACCTCCTACATCACAAATAGTGCACTCTCTGTTAGTTGCTATTCTACTATTACATTGATGCCATGCATCACGGTGAAATAAAGATCATAATATTATTAGAGTGCTACCATCGTTCATGATACCATTGAACACTGTGAAATGTGAGCCAATCCGACAAAGTGTTAACAAGAGGTCATATAAACGATGCAAAGCCAAATCCAGAAAATCAATTCATGATACACAGAGTGGAAACCTCAGAATAAATCTTCAAAACTGGCAATAACGAATCATAGTGCAAGGCATATCTATTAAAGCGGACATTGCATTACGAAAATCACAAAATATACAGACCGCATCAAATGGAAATGCCCAGATTAATATATGTCACAGAATAAGAAGAGCGTAATGTATGAAGTAAATGTTGAAAAATTCAAAATATTTGTTCGGTTGGGTTAAATCGTGAAAGTTTGTCAATGAGCTCGAAATTTTCTCAAAGTAGCTTAAAGTAGATTTAGATTACACATTAAGTTTGAATTTCAATAAATATTTAAATTGAGATTGGCTTTCATTTTTTTTACATTTATAACCTAATTGACTCTAACGCAGAGTATAATATAAATATAATGACCCTTGGTGAATATAATACAATGACCTTTGGTTTCATCTCAAAATGGAAGTAAAGCATTAAATAATATTACGCATTTAAATTTGTGGTCAATTACTCTGACCTCAAGTTCTAAAATTCCAATCTTTTTAATATTTACAAAGCACAACCTTTCAGTTAAGCAACATCTGTAATATATTCTGATGACAAATCTAATTCGGATTAGACATTGATTCTTTTCCTGCTTTCTAAATTACCCGATTTCATTTCGCATTTAATAATCGCCGGGAAATCCTCATTGATGGATTGCTGCGGTTATTAATAATATTCTGGACACCCGAGAAACAACGAGGTGATCTTTCCGACAGAGAAAAATGTGTATTCAATCGTCTAAAATACAATAGTGCAGAAAGTTGTATAGCATTTGTACAAGATATTTTATATTTTTATATTTTAACATTTGACATTTTTGACATATTTGTGCGAGTCCAAATCTACACTGTAGTTAGGCGCGGATTTATAGGAGGGGGGCCTAAGCCCCCCCTCCCCCGTCGACCTTAGGGGGACTTGGGCCGGGGTCGGGTCCCATAATCTCCGGTTAACAATGACTTTAGATATAGTCGCAAAGTCTTTGTGGTGGGATCAAATTATTGAGTTGGTCAATGGTCGATGGTCTGTTCAAACACAGAGCTAAATAGTAGATTATATAGTTATTATTCGTCGAAATTGACAGAGACCCTAAAGCAAAATTACATAAATTCACACAGTGCACATAGACAAAAGTAAGTGCGAGTGACTGAATTTGAAACAAAACGTGGAAAGCTAAAACCAATACACTTAGTATAAAACATCATAATTGATCAGAAATAAAACCAATATTATTCCACTAACTAGACATCTACTATAATCGTGCATGTCTAATCATAAAAGCAAGGGAAAAACATCACATACATATATTAGAGAAACTTCACAGCATTGCGTATTAATTTCTCCTGCTAGGCATATTGCTAAAATTTATATACATTAGCTTCGTTAATTCATAAAATGACAACTTAAGAATATATTTGTATTCCGGATTAACATTAACACTATTGCACAGCAGTTTAAAATCCTGTGTGAAAATAAATCGTTTTAAATATACTGCATAAAATTGAGTTGTTCGATTTGATGCCTTCCTTGTAAAACTTAAAACATAGGTGAACATGGATGCAAATAAAGTCCATCCTGCCTAGGCCCGCTATAAAGACTCTTACAGATTCCCATTTGTTAAACCCAAATATCCGACGATAAATGGAGTTCCAGCAAGCATTCAGATCAGCAAGCTGTTGGTTAGTAAGCTGAGAGCACACACGAATGCTATTACTATGAATGTCATATTATGTATGAATTTGTGCCCTGGACCTGGCATCTGACGGAGCACTGGATAGACAGATGTAAGATAGTATTAAAAGGTTGAGCTAAACCAATAGGACACCGGTTGAGTGTCCGACTCGAGTTTCATAGGTTCACGGATCGTATCCCAGGTCTAGTCGGTCACTGACGTTGCCGTTATGCCGTTGAACTGACCTTTAATTCTGCGGTAGCGTTAGATCTAGTCTATGTTTTATCTCGGTTATGGCAGGATAAAGTCTTCGCGTTTGCTTCATGGCTACTTAACTCTCCATTGTCCATTATATAGGTCAATGAAGCAATCAATCAGAAGCTCATATATAGCGCACTCTTAACCTATGTATCAGGAGAGCTTTTGTACAATGAAGAGTAGAATGGCATAACGTGCCATATGCTATAAGCGATGTGGCGGTACCTATGCATATCTGGAATTTGTGCTACCAAAAGGTCAACTACACAGAAGTCTTTACGCAGACCACTCAGCCATTCACGGCGTTAGTCGCCTTCTACGACAAGTGCAGTTTTCGTTTGGTCTAAATTCTCAAATTTAGACCAAACTTTACAGGAACCAACACGGGTGTATAGGCCCAACTGATATGCACTGTAACAACACGGGTCATATGCTTCCTGACACAGGAAATGTTATGTTATATGACATTGTTAAGATAGTATTAGATCTAATCTACGTTTTGTCTCCCTGTTGGAAGGATAAAGTCTTACCGGCTATAGAAAAACACAATTTACTCCTGGGATAAACTCAACTAAATTGCTATATTCTCCCCAATATCCCAAGGGCTATTGCTGATGAGACCGACAATAGTGACTTTTCTTTCTGTTGTACTTTCTTAAAAGATATCGTGTTATGCAATAGATGCTATGATAGTGTTTAAATTGTAGAACCATAATTCTCTTTGCACATGTCAAGGAATAGTTTTGTAAATCTGTAAAACTAAGTTTAACGTTTGCTTTCTTACCAAAGATACTGTCAGAGACGGACCCGGCTGGGACTCGAACCCGCGGCCTCCGGCTTATTAGGAAAGCTTGTACCGACTAGGCTATCCAATAGGGAGAGAGAAATTGAATTTGTAGGAGAATTTGAACTGCCGCTTCTTATAATTACAAGCCTACATGTATGTCGTTTTTTGTATTATAGTTATAACGCGCATGTTCGGAAATGTTACGGATCATTTGCTTCCTATCATTTTCACACTTGACAACCGCACATATTTACAGGATTTCCTTTATTACTTTCTGCTTTTGTTATTTTTGTTTCCATAATTTCTAACAAAATATTCACATACTATATTTTGAACTCATCTTATTCAAATACATAATAAGAAATTTTATCTTATGATTATATCGGTCTACTTAAAAAAATTAAACTAGGCAAGGAGGATGATCCAGATTTTACTCAAATTAATTCGCCATCCTTGAAAATGTATTATGACGTCACTTATTTAGTGCAGAGCAGTGGCGGATCCAGGATTTTTAGGGGGGGATTGTTTTGAAATGCATTTTCTTCAAAGGGGCAGGTTAATTCGAGGCTAATCGAGGGGGAAACAAAGGTCCAAATTTGGTATTTGACTGGATGGATCAAAAGTGTATTAATATTAATTCTACTATAAATATTAATATAAATAATAATACTCCTTTACTAAGTGAACATTGTTTTGTACAATTAGCCACCTAGATATACTGTACTATACTGGACAATTATCTATGGTATTAATATTGTAATTGATAGTTTGTCAACAGTATAACTTACAGGGTTGTCTACCCCTTTTTGGTGTCTTATAATAACAAAAATCGAGGGGGCATGACAACCTCCTCCCCCCTCAGTTCGAGGTCGCGGATTTACCCTATATTCGCTGGTGATGCACAGCCAGCATTACTCGTATCCTGTGAGTTGTGAAGTCGCTACTGAGCGGTCTATGTATAGTTTTCTGCTCTGGTTGAACTGCTAAAACCGTATTAAATTGACACCCGGTAACTCCTCCATCTTCTAAAGACTACCGCAGTAAATTCAATCTGCATTCAAATGAGTAGCCTGATTCAATAACGCATGATTTCTATCTCATACTCTTATTATAGAGTTGGGTCAGGAAAACTTGAGAACGGACCAGCCTACAACTGCATTTGTTTCGTAAGAGTTGACTAACGCCTAGACTGCCGTGTTGGGAAGAGTAGTCTGGACTACGGCTTCCGTGCACGAGACCAATTGGTCGCTCAAATTCCAGATTTACGTACGCAATGTCACATCGTGTGTGTCGTATGGCAGGATAGACCACTTTTACGAGTTATGACATGAGACAATTGTCATAAATCGACGAACGAGGACCTTTAGGTCACTCCATATGACAATTGTCACATGTATGTTGTAGATATGACTAATTGGAGTTCAGCTTTTGTTCTGATACTCCTTGTTCTGGGTTTACAAAGCTAAGCTGAATCAAAGTTTGATGTCTGTTTTTGTATCTAAGGGTACGGCACACCCGCTAGGCCATGGAGTACTTGTTAGACTTTAACTTTTATTGTAAAATGTTTCAGATGATGTTGAGAAGCGACGCTTACCCGATGAGCAACGACTGCTACGCCATCTGTTGAGGAACTATGATACAGCCGCTAGACCGGTGTTCAACGCCTCACACACCGTCCAAGTCAAGTTTGGTCTCACGCTGGCGCAGATATCTGATATGGTAGGCTATGGGTACTTTCGTAATTTGCCTATTTATTTATTTGAGCCCCAAAAGTGGTTTTACAACCCTTCAAAGTCACAGCGTAATATACATGAAAGTAAGGCGTATACATGATTTTTACATCGAAGACAGTAACTATGGTTAAGGGACTTATGTCTACCGCCATTGTTACTGTCTTCGATATAAAATCATATATATAGTATATGCTTTACTTACTACAAAATCATTATTTTGTAGACATAATTATTTATGTCAACAATAATAATTTATTTAAATCTTGAAACATAATTCACCAACATTGATTGAGAGCAAAAATATATAATACTAGTAGTAAAAGCCTTCAAAAGGCTCTCTACAGTACATTGCACATCAGACTATAGCCAACACAGTAAGTGACCCAGAACCAGCAGACAGACGACGATTGCCAACAATTAACACATTCCACATCTGACAATACCCAGCACAGTAACTTACCAATAACCAGCAGTCAAACAACAATTAGTCAACAATTAGCCGCGGCCCACAATACTCGGACGGCTTCTATGTAAGCCATGACTGCAGGCCTACAATAGGCTACTGGTCGCGTTGTCTCAGTAAGAAAGTGCACAGAAGCGAAACGCGTACGTGTAACGCGTAACGAGATAAGGGAATTATTATATGAGACTATTTTAAATCAATCGATGCGAATTTGATGTCCGTATCATCATGGTATGTGCTATATGAAATTAATTTATCTGCTCTCTGCTGGACCAATTACACTGTTGATTAAAGTATCTCAATCGAGTTCCATGGGTGCAAGATTCAATTCGGGAGAATTCACTTATCCTGTTGATAAATTTGACTTTCTAAGAAAAATTTGACCTATTCGCCATTATGTTAATTTTATTTAAAAAATAGACTTGCAAAAGATGTTAATTATAGGATAAATAATTTATGATGTGCTCACAATTTTGTAGGCTCTGCTATGTAAGCGATTCTTTTAGCGCATAATATGCGAGAGTTCCCCGAATGCCTTTTATTTCCGTGCACGAGCACATTTTTTATGTTCTAACGGAACGACTTTGATATAGTGGGCCTACTTTTGTGTGTTGCCATAAATAAATAATTAAACATTAAGGTTCCATTGAATCAGATTTGAATTATTACGCTACCTACCCATTACCTATTGCATGTGCCACATAGCACTTCAAGGGGATTTACTGCATATCTTTTTATGGAGTTGTTGCACTGTGACTTTTCGGTCATATGATTTACAATTTATTATATAGGCCCTATTCGCATATTCCAGTTTTGTTTGGTTTAAACTTGTATTGTTTCTTTGTGGCATTATGCATGCGGTACTATTGTTTCCTTGTGGTATTTCTATTTGTTCTCATGCAGATATTAGCAGCATGTTATTTTATAGTCTTTAATGGACTGGTACCCATCACTACTTGGCGTAGTTTTGTACTAGTCTATGTAGACTATGCCTTCTTGCTGTTCAAAATTTATTATATAAAATAAAGATTCGTAAATGAAAAAATGAGCAAAATATACAATCAATGTATCAATCAATGAATTAATTGCAATATCCAAAAAAAATGTGAAAGATAATGTGATGTGCTGAATGTATTATATTAATCTTGAACTGGAGAATGATCACAGTAATCCATCATGATTTAGACTGGTTCACATCACCGAGAAGTTAGTTTTTGCTAAATGATAGCGCATGCGATGAGCAGCATAGTGCAATGGTTGAGCGCACCTTGTGGTCCATAGAATACTTCTGATTGAAGAGAACCTAAATGATTGATCATTTGTAAATATACAGCTGCTGAAAATGCCTGCCAACGTTATTATCAGAAAATGATAGTAGGCCAACTATTTTATTAATTTTTTAATTCCCTGAGTTGTAAACGACCCTGCATAAAAATAAATTAGATAAAATGCCTGCGCTATAGTTAAGTTAAAAGAGAAATATAGATAAAATATAGTAGTTAAAGTTAGTTACTAAATAAAGCTCCTGATTCTTGGAATGCCATAACAGCGAATGTGTCACGAAAGCATATAGCATTGTAGTGTTTAAGCGCCATGGACAGCCGTTGCCACAGGAAGGCCTTCCCGCGAGTAAGACCTCCTGCCAATTTCATCTATGAAGTCTATGCCGGCAAAGACATTTCATCTAAGAGTTGACGGGGCTCAGGGTTCCGAAAGCTATGGAAACGATTATTAGTTAATCACTACATATATAGTTTGTACGCATCCATGGCTCAGTGGTTAGTGCGTCGGCCAGTTTGTGTCGACTGTTGCGTTGAGGTCCGGGTTTCGATTCACGGTCGAGTCAATCAGAGAGTAAAATCCCGGATGTACAACGGGCCAACCAAGCCCACCATCCCTTTGTGGGTCGGATAATTGGTAGCAATTAGTACGTAGTAGGT
>JAQFZF010000601.1:0-16848 GCA_034695365.1 Enchytraeus norvegicus | reverse complement strand
GGAGAAAGAAAGAGAGAGAATGATATGCATCGATAATATACTACATTCAACATACAGGTGGTGTGAGTGCTATACCAGTACAAATTTTATATAAATAAGTGAGTCGATTCTTTGCTATCAGTACTCTGCTTATTTAGCAAATTCATACATGCCATGTACATGCATAATTATATTTCATATATAGGCGATGTTTTGATATGCTGTTATATATATATATATATATATATATAATATATATATATATATATTATGCTGGATGTATATTATACACTGTTTATATAGGGTTTGATAAGTCACACTGTTTATTTCCTACTGAATGGCCGGCATAGCCGCCATTAACAAAAGCCCAATAAAGTTTGGTATAGTGCGAAATTCTCGCTGATATAGAAATGCTACAAAAGAAGAAGATAAACATTGTATTTGGTGGTGAGTGTAAGTCTATATCAATTGTGCAGGTGATATTGTTAAAGTATCATTGAGCCATTCATAGGCTACATATGATATATAGAGTCTGTTATATAGCCTACAGTCAGACTTAGGCATGTTGAGTTATGCCGGGGGAAGGAATGAATGAAAGGACCTTGGGGGCTAAATCATTGATCTTTAGAGTGGCATTGGGCATTAGGGTTTGATTCCCGGTCGTGTCGATCAGGGAGTAAATCCCGGGGGTACCACAGGTCAACTAAGCCCTCTATTCATTCTTGTGTCGGTCAATTGGTAGCAATTAGTACGTAGCTGGTGGCTGCTACAGACGATTATGAGGGTAAACACGGGTCTGGCGTATGATCATTGATCCTATGAATCGAAAGTGAGCTGGCGGTCTTGCCGTTAGATTAATGCAATTGTCGCCAATGAGCTGACGGCTCTTCGAAATGGGGTCAACGCCAAAACTGATGAGTTAATTTTTTCTACAGGTGGTATATACCTTTACCTTAAGACCACTTGTTGCTATCTATTCAGTGCTCTGCCACGTGGCAGGTTCAAGGCAAAAATTCATACACAATCAACTATCTCGCTGTTTAATGAGCACACCATTGACCAACCTTATAAGTCCGTCTCATCACAAAGGCTTTGCCTATTCCACACCTAAAATGATGCCTTTGTTCAAGGAAAATATAGGTTTCTGAGGTGGTTTCCATTGCTTTCCTCAGTATCTGCGTTAATCGGCACTTACGAAACACGTGCAGTTATCGGTTGGACTATTCTCAACTATCCCGGACCCAACACGGGAAATTGTTGCTATAGATACATTGATCGATTGTGCTTTTGTATCTATACGGCATTGATACACGTAACTATATAATTTATATTCTAATCTCATAATTTCCTTCAGGCTCCACTATTAATTATCTATCTGATCTGATCTCAATGGGGGCGGATAATGAATATAAAAAAAGAATTATCGAAAGGGTTTAACTTTTGAGCGGTATAATGCTCGTGTCATTCATGATCAGCTACTTATTGTTGCTGTTATGTTTGCTACCTTTGTGTTGTGCTATGAGACTGACCTTATGATTCATATATAATGTGATGGGCAGAGGTAGTGATATAATAATAGACAGGTGGGTGAGTGTTATATCAGTTGTGTGATTAACCCTGTAACATCTTCAAATATTCCCTGTTAGGGTCAATGGACCCGTTGAGTGATAGGTCCTTAGCACATTCCATTCATTGATTCATTTCCATTTATTCCAGTCCCTGACAGCGAATTTGGGTAATAAAAATAAAAATAATGATATATAGGTTAAAAGTCCGTTTCCTCATCCAGATATGATATCAGGCACGTCAGGAACTGGACGTTGGATCGGATGGGGAACCGGACGTTTAATTCTTGTATGAGGAAAAATTCGGGTGAAGAACCGTACTTTCAATCCTCATTTATATCACTTTGTCCCTGGTGGATGGGTTGGATGGCCTGCACCATAGCATGCTAGCCTGATAAGTAGGGGCTACTGGTTCTTTCCCAACCGGATCGGTCTCTGCCAGTAACCTAGAAACGGTTTTTGTTAAATAATAAAATAAAGCTATAATTGTTAACACAGACAGCGCAATACAATTTCTGACTTGTAAGTAATTAATTGACATAAATGCCTTTAACATTTAACGACTCTTTCTCTTTCGCTAAGCGATGTCAGGATCGTCATAGCACGGATTCAGTTTTGTCTCAGTTTCGCTGAGTCCCTCTGAATTACGTACAAGTAGGCTCATTCAATTATGTTGTTCCATCAATTACTTCCCGTGTTTGGTAAAGGATGATTCTTGACCTGCGCTGGTTATCAGTTATGATTCAGAGGCAATATAGAGTGGAAGGTTAGGGGCAGTGATGACGGAGGGGGCCAATTATTGATAAATATTTCTAGAGCGAGGCGGTATTCTGTGCCTAGCCTTACCTATATCAGGTTACTGGCTGTGTTACGCCTGTATAGCCAACTTCGTAATGTAGAGTTAGGACTAAGCTGATAGCAGACTTGCAGCAGACTTGCAACTGTGGTTAACATGGCCAATCAATTAAAAACTTTTATATAGCGCATTCTCAACTAAGTTTCAGAAGCGCTTTGCATTTCAGCGAGGGATAGAGTAGTGTAGCTTACTATATGCACCAACCGATGTGGCAGGGCCTTAGCAAGTCTGGAATTTGAGCAACCAATTGATCAAGTACACAGAAGCCGTGGCGCTCAGCCCTCCGGCATAGATTTGCATTAGTCGCCTTTACGACACGTGCAGTTTTCGGTTGGTTTAAATTCTTAAATTAACCCCATGACCAGTGCATTGGACGGATGTAGTTAATTAACGTCAGATTTCTCAACCAATGATGATGTCGGCGATTTATATGCATTATGCAACTATACAAGCAGTTGCTCTTAACAAGGCTGGCAGGTCACACTTTGAAGAGAGCAAGAAACGGTGCCAGTCCGTATCTAGATGTAAATGATCAAATGGTGGAAGAATGTATTGATTGAATGAATGCATAGAGTATGGATGAACCAATCCATCGAGGGATGGTACTTCAGAGTTTTTGTGATTGGAGGAATGAATGCTGAAAGAAGATAGATCTTGAAGAAAGATGTATAATTGTTTGAAATTGTATAATTGACAATTGTGTTTAAACTTTCTAGGATTGAATAACACTTAGATATTTATATAGATTTATGAATGAACGAATGTATGCACAGCCAGACGAATTGATAAACAGGTGGATTGACATTAAATTTGAGAGAGAGAGAGAGAGAGAGAGTGAGTTAGTGAGTAAGTGAGTGAGTTAGTGAGTGAGAGGACAAATGTGGTAAGACAACTTTCAATGGTATAATATGGCAGATTGATATATAATTTGTTAAATCTGAGCAAATCTCGAAATCCTCTCTATCGAAACATTACGGCTTATAGATATAATGTTTCAATGTGAAACATAATTGTAGCCTATATTTACTTGTGCTATAAATGAGTATGCATTTGTTGGCATTAATGTGTTACAATTTTAGGTCATGACTCATTCTACATGTAAGTCTGGCATCTGACTGTTGCAGAAAATTTAATTCAATCTCAAATCATATTGATGTGCTCTAACTTATGATAAGCTTTTAGCCTTCTGTCTGACAATAATCGTATATACTTATTTGTCTTTTGTCTATTCATTATGTTTTGTTTGAACATAGAAGTTAGAATTTCTCTATACGGGTTAGGTACATATTTAAGGTTAACCGATTTTCAAGACTTTCATCATTTTAAGATAGCCAACTGTCTATTATAAATGTCTAATGTCTATTTTACTACTTTATACTTCTATTTTTCTTAAATACTAAACCAGAATATAGATCAAAGAACGATGCTAGTCCATTTGAAATAGAATTTATACATTTTAGATATTGCACTCACTGCCACTTAGTGTACTGTACTCGTTGTTTTGCAGAGTTTTTTGTGATTTACGAGCAACAGTTCTGTTGCTAGGCTTCCAGGTAGTTTTGATAGGCTGTCAGTTTTCAAACAGGAATAGTTGTCAAATACTCGTCATTACAAAGTATTATTTCAGTCCTCCTAGTTGTATTAATTCTTCAAGGCCTTCCAATGATAAACTATGTTTACAAATAGTAAAATAGCATAATTAAATGATAATAATAATAATAATAAAGGTTTAACGTCCGTTTCCTTATACAACGATGATGTCAGGGACGTCGGAATAATAATTTTAGCATTTGTTAAATTTATATAATAACAGAATTAGTATTAATGCTAGATGATTTTTTACTTCTTTGTAACGTAATATTTAAAATCTAAATATTTCTCTTATTTTATCCCAGGTCGATCGTTCATAGCCCAGAGCATTAGGAAAGTAGTATTAATGATACTTAGTAATTAATGTGTAGAATTTGAAGCCCTACGTTTTCAAGCTCTTAATAATGATAGCATGGAAGTCTGGAAGAGTAGGTTTGGGCCTGTCAGTTGGCAGTACACTCTCTCTCTCTCTCTCTATAGTACACTGCCAAATGTCCAAGGGACATATTCTGAAACAGTCTGCTATCACGCTCACTAATGAGCACCCCATCGATCTTCAAGTTGACTTCATCAAAAAGACTATGCCTTACCACACCTAAAATGTAACCTTTTCTTGGGAATATATATTCTGATTACGAGGTGGTTTCCCTTTGCCTTCCTCAGTATGAAGTATCTGCGTTAGTCGGCTTTTATGAAACATGTGCAGTTTTAGTTGGTCAATTCACAAGTTTCTCGGATCCAACACGGGAACACGGGCAGTACACTAGATGAAGAAAATCATGTTGACATGGAAATCATTGCAAATTCTTGAAACCAGCTATGGTATTTTCTTCTTAATTACCGAAAATCGGAAATGTCTTGAGTGCACGGTTTACTAGATGATCATTGGGTGATGTTGCGGTAGAAGAGTTTCGTCTTTAAACAAAATTTTACATGTTAGCAGTTAATGTCAACTCAATTATGCAAGTATCCGAATGCCAGAATTTACAGTTTCGACAATTTTACAAAAATTTTCATCTTCAGGAGTTTCTCTGTAATTTTTCTTTTTTGTAGTGGCTGCAAAACTTTAACGCCAGTATTGTAAAGATTCGAAAAAATATATTGAAATGATGTGCAATGTTGTTATATTTTATGCACAGTAAATAAAATCTGCTAGCATTCTAATAAGTAAATAATGTATGAAATCTTACGTTATGCTGCAGATAATTTGTATCTTTCATAAATTATCCCAGTTTATATTCATTTCACTTATTTCCACGTGTGATTGACGTTGAACCTACGGTATGTTTTTGCAGAGCTGTATGGAAAGCAATAATTTAAATTATAATGTGTACAAATTGTCGTAGAGTCTAGTGAATTGACGTGATTAGACAAATGTTTCGTTTCAAGGATATTAATTATTAATTGAGATGTTGAAAAATGGTGTCTGTTACTAAATAATTATTGATAAAATTTGATCACTATCCTCTTTGTATTTACTTGAAAGTTAATTTTGCTGTAAAAGTTAGCAGTTGGCCCCTGTTCTCTCTCAGCACAAGTTTTTGACTTGCTAAATGCTTTTGAGTGGATCAGTTAGTTGTGAATGTGCTGTTAGAGACGTCCCTGATATCATCGACAGATGCTGAAACGGACGTTAATACCATATTGATTGATTGATTTTGATGGGAGACCTCCCTGTATTCTTATATCCACTGGAGGATGCTGTTTGTGATGTGAACAGCTATGCGGTATACAGAGCGTTGGTCACTTGCCCCTGGCAGTATGCTGTAGTTTGTTTGCTCAGGTGAAACAATGCGCAAGAGCTCATTAAATGCGGTGCTTAGTTTCGATAAAGATATCAATTACATATCTTTAGTTTCCACAAATAGGATATATAATGAATGTGTTATTGACATTTTTTGTCATAAAAAAGATGTCACGGACACGAATATAGGAAGCTTTACATTTTCGAAGGTAAATATCACAAGCCAGTCAGCAAAATAAAATCCACAAGGGGTGTCTGGAGGTTTATCGTGTACTTGCGCTTGCAGCATTGCCGCGTTATTAATAGGATAAGATACGATCAATCAGTGTCTAAATTATTATTAAAAAAACAGCAACTAAGAAATGAAATTTCTTTGCGTATGTTATATGTTATGTAATGCGGATTAAAATCTTAAACAAAATTCCATTATCTATATAATTACATGAACTTGCATCAAACCCCGAGCCGTCGAGCATCTCTTTATTATTGTGTGCACTTTGTTGTACGTGTATAAAGTGTGCACTATATGTGTACGTGTTGTAGACGGGGTCAGGTAAGATGTACACTATGGGTACGGGTTTTGACCTAGACCTGTATAAAGTGTGCACTGTTTTGTATGTGTTGTAGACGGGGTCAGGTAAGACGTACACTATGGGTACGGGGTTTGACCTTGGCCTCAGTGATGATCTCATAGGCATCATACCCCGCGCTGTGGAACATCTCTTCACCGGCATCGACACGAGGCGGCGAGAGGCGCTCGAACAGGGTCAGTCCCCTCCTGACTTCAAGGTCAACGCTCAGTTCATGGAGGTAACTACTTCTACTTTTATACGCAATATGGGTTAACGTCCGTTTCATCATCTGAGGACGATGTCAGTATGTATTATATCAGCGACATTATAGTTAAATTAGCTTACTTTGATATATAAACATGGGCATGGGCTCTATAAAATATTATATAAATTACTCGAATTAGGAGGGAGAGGGGAGAAACCGGTCCCCCTACTCCCCATTATCCTCGATGGTTACTTCAAATCAAATAAATCAAATAGCGGTTTAACGTCCGGTTCATCATCTGACGACGATATCAGTACACTATACTTCAGTATACTTTTCAGTACTTCGCTTTCTCTTCAGTCTGTGTATTTGCAAGTGTGTTCTGGTGGTATAAAACCGGTAGCAGTTACACTGTCTGCTTGAGACGTCCCTGACATCGCCTTGGGGTGAAGAACCGGACGTTAAGTTCTCATTGTATGTGTATTATATTATATTATATTGTATTATATTATTGTAGTATTGTATTATACTAGATGAGGCCTTAGTATGTCAGCCTCTTAAAAATGGTCAAATCAAGCTTTATCAAATTTGTGTGACTCTGTATAACAATTAGCTTTTCAGCGACACGTAGCTTCTCGGCGACCAATGTATTGCAATATAAATGAATATCCAATATATTGCAGAAGTAAATAACTCGAACACTTCAGAGTTCACGTATGCAAATTATGCATAATATGCATATTGTGTTTTATTAATCGGATTTAGTCGTGCAGAAATTTTTTCGTATTCCTATGGAATCTATTATTATTTATTTAGAGGGCGTGGCGGTCAAGAATTTAATTATGCCTAGATAATCCTTTGTTTCTCTGTGCTTTACTACTTATATCGACAAAGCGTTTTTGCGAGCAAATGCGAAATATCACATCCGAGCGTCGTTTTTGACACTTGTCCATGTTAGCGTGCAGCAGTTACTGACAGCATTGTGAGTCCATTGTTAAATGAAATTTATAGTTTCTATATGTTTGTTAAATACAGTGTCCCTCTGTTACATCTTTAGGCATATATAAGCTGTAATTAAGGCATAAATAGATATCTGTTATTTACATTTGTCTGTAAGTTATCTTTGAGATGTGCCATCAATTTTCTTAAGATATTTCTTATTCTGAAAATTATGGTTGCCATCATATTATGCATAATGGATACCGTACTGAACCTACTGATGTCTTAATCTTTATTTTAGCATGTCTTAATTTTTACTTTAACTTTTTGCGTCGCTGTGGGTAAAAATATGTTAGTAAGTTTTTACACACTAAATTTTTAACAAGTTTATAATATTAGTATGTAGTTTCATGTTTAACTTTTGGCATATTTTCCTCCCTATAGATGCATATAAAATTTGTATATATGTCTGCTCCTTCTGACTTCTCAATTATTTTTCATTCAAATGTTCAGAACTCTCTTTTCCATTCAGGTATAGTCTATAATTTATCAGATTGATTTGCAGTGCTCATCTTCTTGCATGGGCTCTAGGCTGGAGCCAATGTTTCAACAGAGTATCTAATGAATTCAACGATAATGATGAGATCGAATTGAAAGATTGTAGGAAAAGTGAGACGAGTTTATGTTAAATAAAAATAGAAAGCAGGAGAAAGAAAGAGAGTGAGCGGGAGAGAAGGAGAGAGAGAGAGTGAGCGGGAGAGGGAGAAGGGGACGGAGAGAGAGAAACATGAAGGAGTGAGACGGAGAGATAGACAGGCAGATAGACAAATTGAAAGAAATTTATTTAAATATTCATTTTAATATTTATTCTATATACACTCATTTTAAATTTAAGCAGTGCTTGCATAGAAACAAGCACTATCATATGAGGTTAAAACTGAATTTTAGCTACATACTTTTAACACTTGGGTTATGTGGTTCAATAAAATAAGAAATAATATCAGCAGGACTTCGACCCAACAGAACCAGGCACCAGTCAAATATTAATACCTGTTTAGCCTAGACATGAAGACTTTAGATCCTTGTTATATGAAAAATCTAAGTAAGTACTATCAAATTGTACTTAGCTACATTAAATAATGCCTATTACAATTTATGATGTATCACAATGATTTATGATGTATTACAATGATTTATGATGTATCACAATGATTTATGATGTACTACAATGATTTATGATGTATTACCATGATTTATGATGTATTACAATGATTTATGATGTATTGCTATGATTTATGCTATGATTTATGATGTATTGTATGATTTACAAGTTACGAATGCTATAATATTTATTGAGATCTTATTTAACTTAAAGGAACTTGATTATAACTGCAGCAGCAACATCAACACGTATGCTATATTTAGCTGCAGTATATGTATATGAAGTATTGGATTCTATGAAACATTATATGAGTAGACTGAGGAGAGGTTTGGAGAGTTTTATCCAAGGATTCTATCTTCACTTGTTTGATCATACAGAATTAACAAAAACAATAAATGTTATTTGGTATAAATTTATAAAAACAATTGAGTGTAAACAATTTTTGATTGGATGACGTTTCGGTAGCACGCTTGCTCGATAAGCAGAATATCACGGGTACGAGTCTCAGTCGGATCCATCTCTGACAGTATCATTCGATTCTGCAACACACTTTAATCTCAGCAAAACAGAACTTTTTAACATTAATTGACTCTTAATTTCAATTAATTTTTACAATCAATGCTAGTTCTTTGTCCAATAAATTATTTGACTTATAGTTTATCTCCACAATATGCTTCAGATATGGCAGACAAAAGTGATTCTAGACCTATATAAAACGTGTTTGGTTTTATCAATGCATAGTTCTAGGATTGATTTTTCCTAGCAGTAGAGATACGTTGTGGATACACGCTGTGAGCCGTTACACTGGTTTACTTCACGCCGTTCTGCTTACGTCAACAGCATTCACAACTCTAGCATAGCCATAGACGTGTTCGGCAACCCGAGAATAGACCAGCCGAAAGCTGCACGTGTTTCGTAGAAGCCGACTAACACAGTTACTGAGGAGAAGGATAAGCAGACCCACCTGTGAAAATATGAAAATATAATTATCGCCAAGAAAATATGGCAGGCAAACGATACAGTTATATGTCATGGACCTGCCACCTGCCGTTAGGCTGTGCACTGAGAGAGAGAGAGAGAGAGAGAGAGAGAGAGAGAGAGAGAGAGAGAGAGAGAGAGAGAAGGGAGAGTATTATCCCATAATATATCGTATATATATATATATCTGGCCTTTAAGCGTGTGTAACCACGCATAAAATGTTGACTTTCGGTTTGGGAAATCTGGCTCTGACGTGCTCTCCCGGTCCTTTCTTCTGTATCTGAGTTAGTTAGCTTGTAGGAAATATGTAGTTGTCTTCTTCCAATTTTAAATTACCCGGGCCTAATGCAATAGTCGACTTGTCACTGTATTCAGCAGAATCTTTTAATAACAGTTTTTTAATCAGAGTTCACCTTCGGTTTTTGATAATCTGCAGTTTAACTCATGTTTCTACCTGTAAAAATGCGTGTTTAAACTCAGGTTATCTGAAACAGAAGATAACATCTCGTTCAAAAGCCGGCCGTAGTTCGACAACGTTCTTTCTCTTAATGTTAGTGTTTTAATCTGGTTCAGCCTTGGGTGATTGAATTACTGTACAACGCAAATGCTATATACCAAATTGTATTGAGAGCGATTTTCGTACCGTTCAGTGGGTTTGAGTTAGGCAGCAGGGGGCTAATTTGGTCAATTCTTAAGCAACTCTAAAATATTACCTGATTTCTTTATTAATTAAGCTATGCGCTTCGGTTATTAGTGCCAAATTAATAAATAAAGAAAGCAAGTAATATTTTAGAGTGTTTAAAAATTTATAAAAATATCCCCTTGCTGACGGAAGTAACCCCACGAGTTTGTGAAAGAGGTTTACTGGCAACCAAAAATTAAAGAGTAGGCCCTAGGCTGTAGTACTATTGAGAAATTAAAAATTGTAAGCTCAACTTCAATTTGTGAGAACATATTGTAGCCGATCGAAGTTTCTGTACCAATTTATGAATTAATTAAGTATTTATGACACAATTGTTGGCTACTTGATTGTATTTAACTAGGAATAATTGAGCGCCACCTATAGCTTTTATTTTCGTTCAAACGTACAATCGCACATGTATAATATAATATTGGGATGTTGTGATAAAAATACAATAAATCACCACTTAAATTTTCACTCATGAACCAACCAAGTCTTTCAAAACATTGGAGAAGGATTACGAATAAAATACTCATATCCTATCACGTTTGCTGTATTACCTTCAATATTGATCTCTTGAAGATACATGTGTATTTAAAATATTTTTTGCTAAATAAAGCTGATGTTATCCGTGTTGGATCTGACAAACATAAAAATAGACTAATCGAAAGCTGCATGTGTTTCGTAGAAGCCGACTAACGCAGTTACTGATTAAGGAGATCCCTCAACTCCTAAAACAAAATTCTCCAAAAAATATGGCTTACAAACTCTACAGAACTTTATATTCCGTGGACCTGCCTTTAGGCAGTGCAGTGAGAAATGGAAAGAACAGCTGATGAGTATTAGTTCTTATTAGGTTTCTTAATGGTTCAAAAAAGTGAATATATCACAGAGTACATTTTGTGTTGGAAAACCTTGGTTTTCATACTTCAATTTTCTTAAAAGTTGGCAGTTTATTTTGATTATTTTCTTAACAGTTTGTAAATAGTTGTTCATTGATTCTGGGCCTAATGCTTGGTACAGATATGTATTGCAGAAATACTTGCATTTTCCTGTTGCTCTGAGATAGTTTGCAGCATTTGTCAATGATCTTCTTCTTTCAGGTGTCCTGCCGGTTCCCAGCTTTGATGGTCATGGTTTTCCAAATATCTCTGTCTCCTGCAAATCTAATCATTTCTATTTCTTCAACGTTCATCCATTTACTGAGACTCTTTGTATAGGTAATTCTTTTTCTTCCTTTTCAGGAAGACAAAAAATTACAGATATATAGATCATAGATAAAATATTTATATATAGTCTCACAACGATGACATTGTGCTGTCAAGTATATCCCTAGGACCCTAGCTCATGGACTCTATACTTGCTCTATCAACTAAGTGTATCGCCAGCTCTGATAATAAACTGTATAAAACTAAGTTTAACGTCTGTTCCAGTATTAAAGGATACTGTTAGAGACAGCAGACCCGGCTGGCACTCGAACCCGTAACATCCTATTCATCAGGCGAGCTCGCTACCTACTAAGCTATCTAGCCGGAACAGGTCTAGTCAGATCTGGATGATTCTATCTAATCCAAAGATAGTTAATTGATAGATTCTTGAATGATTGATTGATTAACTGCAGAAATTATAATTTAATCAACTATTCAGCTTGGAGATTTGGTAGATTGAGTTTTAGTGATAGGAACTACAATACAATATAATACAATACGGGTTTAACGTCCTTTTCATCATCTGACGACTATATCAGGGACGTCAACTAGAAGTATGATGAAGATTTGAACGACGACTCATCACGACGATGCCTCTAGTGATGTTAATTAATGATGATATTCTTTATGATCTAGAATTACGTCTATTTGTTAACTCATTCTATCACACCTCCGTACCACACTGAGCAATGCTGAGGAGGTAGAAGTTAAGGTTATACAGAAAGATTGTAGATTGATTGCAAGCTGTCCCGCTGAGTTATGTATTGGGAGCTTCTGAGACGAGTCTAGAGACTTTCTAGAATCATGATTTTCTTCTGTGAAACTCGATAAAACGTAGATAAAGTTGCAGAAAAAGTTTGTTAAATTTTGCTACTCTTAGCAGCAAATACATTCACGAGCAGCTTGCTGTAGGCTACAATAAATCCGGTACATAATATTTCAACTAAGAATTGAACTCGTGGTAATTGGTTTTAACTTTCCTTATCATAATTCTTAAACTTCCGACAATCATAATATAAGAGGACTGTGTAAAATTAGCCCTCTAATATTTACCTGTATTGGGGGTGAACCCTGCATGCCTCCCAATATCAGGATAGAGGGTGTCAGCACCACAGCTGGCATCCAAGGTGAGCTACAACAACTATGTAAAATCGCATCTTTAGCTATATAGGCCTAGTCACATAGAAGTTACTATAATATAAGTTACGATAGTATATATACGGAAACAATTTAGCTACATTTAGAATGCGTGGATGTGATTGTTGCTCTCTATATTTAATATCGTTTCAATTACACAGATACCATTATATAATGGTGATAATGATTTAAATAATTATGATGATAGTGAAGGTTATTATGAATAACTGGTAATGATAATTGTAATGATGGTGGTAGGATGATTCATCTATCTGGTTTTTCGTTGCAATGTAATATATGCATTGTGCGCATACCTTCATACATAATGACATTGCATATTAACATATTAGCTCGCAGTCGAGACAACAGATATTGCCCCAGTTGGATCGTGTAGTCGGTAAGACGCTTGCTCGATAACCAAGTTCTCACAGATTCAAGTCCCAGCCGAGTCCGTCTCTGACAGTATCCTTCGATACGGAAACAGGCGTTAAACTTATCTTTGTAGCTTTACAGATACCTGTTCGAATTCCAGGACTCGTCTGCCACTGATGTAGCCTTACAACCGCAAAACTGGGGTTAAATCTAATAATAAAGAAATAATGAAAAGCATGTATAGACTATTCATGGCGATATTAAGCATGGATTGATATACAGTATTAGTTGGCTACCGTGTTAGTTCTAGAGTGATGTAAGCCTAATACTATAGTTTATGATGCAAGGTTGGCTTGACTTCTTCGCAGCACGTTTGACTGTTTTATCAGCTCCTCTCATAAAATCAGTCTAGATAGTCATATCTCTGCAGAGTTTAGAACTTCCATATATCAATATATTGTATGCCTTATATCTGCACATTTTTTTATATATTTTTAATTTTATTTAATATTTCGTCGTCTTACACACACTTCAAATTTAAACAGTGCAATCATAGCAGGTAAAAACAGACAAGTAGCCACAGGCTTTTCAGCACTGATGTGGTACTTTAAAATCAGTAAAAATTATAACTTCCCAATTTTAACTACGTGATTTCATTCAATTTAACTGTCTTATGGGATCCATACTCTATCTACATGATAAGGGTTGATTCTGAATTGAGATTCGTTTCAAAGCTTTCTGAAAGGAATTACTATGCAGTATACACAATTTTGTAGGAAAACAAATCACTGTTAAACCTTGTACCATTTAATCTATGATTAAATATTATTTTTACACAGAGGCCATGAAAGCCTGTCCATGACAACTTTTTCCATGTTTTCACAAACCCATACATTGAAAACTGCATAAATTTGTTAATGCTACTAAATTTAGTTTAGCCTAGATGTAATTAAACTATGTAGTTTAGCCTAACAAACTATTATGTGTATGGAATCTAATTAAAATAATAATTGCTTTTCTGAGTTTTCTCCATTTTGTAATCGATAAGTAAGAATTACCTCGATGCAATACAACGAGAATACATGCTCATGCATTGTGTATTATTTGTGGCTTTGGTCTTGGGAACTTTGCAAAAGTCGTTCCTTTGAATGTAGTCTACCTGTAAGCGATGAGCATATCATGATCAATAGGCCTAACTTGCCTATTATAATCTTTATGTTGTAAATATTAACTTATTTCTATTCAAAAACACAAAGGACCAGAAGAAAGCTAAAATTTATTTAGCCGAGTCAGTTTTTGCATGTATTGTATATATTGTTTGCATGCCGTGCGTGCTATTATGTAATGTGTTCATGTAACTGTGTGTAACTGTAACGTGATATTAAGTATATAAAAGATTATTAGCACATGAAGGATGCTATTAATCATGACACATTTGCTTTTATTGCCTGCAGCTATATAATGAAGAAATATTAGATCTACTGGACACCACAAGAGATCCAAGCGAAAAGGTTCGCAGTACTATTATATAACTTTTAATAATTTACCATTTTGATATAGGCGATTTATTATTTCAATAAAAGGTACACTGTAATATAGGGTGTTATGTTAGTGATGTTCAAAGACATATTCAAATATAAGGCCATTGTGACATGTTAAAGGAAACTGAATTAGCATGAAATTTCAACTCTCCTTGTTTATCAATTGATTGCCTCTAGTTAAATCTATTATCATTAAATCTAGTTAAATCATTTTATGTCCTATAATATATGTACATTGTAGTATGTACAACGGGCCAACCAAACCTTCCATCCCTTCTTTGGTTGGTTATTAAATTGGAAGCAATTAGTACGTAGTAGGTGACTGCTTTAGAAGATTGCGGTGGTGAACACAAATCTGGCGTATGATCGTAACGGATCGTAAATGAGGATGGCCACCCTTCCGCTAGTTTAAGCACACATGTGTGCTGAAAGCGCTTAGAAATGGATCAGCTCTAGGAGTCAGTATTGACTCTGTGGTACCTTCTTTACCTTTAGATGATCTATACTCTTAAGATATTTTCTAAAGTTTTAAACTTTCAAACACGGTCTTAGGTCTTAACTACTCGACTTATACATCCGTATATGTATTTCAGTGTGCTCTTTATTGTTTGCATATCATAGTGCATATATCAGAAGGGTACAGCATTGATTGCTTCTGATAGACCAACTATAATGTTTACAGCAGGCCTAGATATTGATTCTTATATAATATTTTTATGCCATGTCTTCGCGGTAACATATGTGACCAGGCCCTTGTTCTGTTCTCTATAAGGTTGGGTCTGAATGACACTGTTTTTGTACAGATTTTGCTAGTAACCTATATGGCATATCCAATCCGTTAGAGTCACGTTGTCACACATGACAACCGCACTTGTTTACAGGGTTTCCTTTCTTAGTTTTTGGTTTTTGGTAGATTTTGTTGTCTGCCGTCCCACTGGTTACTTTGTTTCCGACCCATACATTATAATTAATTATTCCGAAGAGGAAGTGTACATGTATATCTAGTGTGTCTTAGTGAAACCGATTTTCATTATTTACTGTTATTATTTATTATTATTATTATTAATAATTAATAATAATTATTAATTATTATTATTAATGTATTTTGTAATTTTGTTACCATGTTTTTGCTCAGGGTCGAAAGTCTCACATACGTATACATGAGGACGCCTGCGGTGGGATATATACAGTGGGCGTCACCACACGTCCTGTCAAATCTCTGCAAGATGTAAGTGCCGTTTAGTAACTCTAATAATCGTATGATACCGTCATGGTGTCACCTTTCTAGGTCAACGTGACCCCACATATTAGGCCTGATGTAGGTTTAGGATTGCATTACCTGGCTGTCCTGTTGTCCTGTATGTTGGCTTTGCACGGCAGAGCGACGTCATTCATCAAGAATAATAATGATAAGCCTGGATGAATTAGATTTTAAAACATCAATGTATAATAGTCTGTAGATAGTATTTTTTTACTTGTAGCATATATAAATGAATTACCTTGTTACTGTCGAGTCACCACAGACTCCTGGTGGTGGATCTGATTGATGATTGATTTTCAGCTGTCTCTCTGCCGAACCTCCTCCTTCAGCTGCCCGAGCCATAGACCTGTCAACTCTTGTACCTCATCCATCCATCTCATTCTTGGCCGCCCTCTCCTTCTCTTACGCTGTCCAACATACAACAAAATTGACTTCTCTAAAGCGTCTGATCTCATTATGACCAAACTATATCAGTGTTTTCTTATCTATTTCCTTCACCAAATGCGGCTCAATATATAAGTTAATATAACCCATTTTGAATTGATTGCTTGGGCCATTTTTTTGTCGACGAAACACTCAGTAATCTTCTCCAGCTTCATTACTCGCTAGACTGCAGCTTAGCCCAGTTTTTCTTTACTACTGTCGATGATTTCATCCATATTTCAATTTCATATATTTTATATGTTTTATTTAAGTTTGCTGACAGTTCTGAGACTTATGACACTATGACTTGTCTTCTCTTGAAAGACCATTGATTGTTATATTAATGCTATTGATCGATCATATCTATGGATTGATTGATTGATTGATTGATTGTAGACGATAGACTTTTTAAAGTTAATAGCTCTAGGCAGAACAACAACCAGTACTAACATGAACGCTCAGTCATCTCTGTTGATTGATTGATTGATTGATAGATTGATTGATTGATTGATTGATTGATTGTAGACGATAGACTGTTTTAAGCTAGGAGCTCTAAGCAGAACAACAGCTAGTACTAATATGAACGCTCAGTCATCTCTATTGATTGATTGATTGACTGATTGATTGATTGTA
>JAQFZF010000600.1:0-16850 GCA_034695365.1 Enchytraeus norvegicus | reverse complement strand
ATAATGGCTCAGTATGGCTACGATAATGGGAGTTGTCTATAATGCGAATTGCACGTTTCTGTAAAATTTCAAGTCTACGAAGTGTAGTTTTATAAGCCCGTGTCTTGCTAAACAGAAATTTAATATAAGTTTAGCATATTCGAAAACTATGTTTTCTCATTTCATAATAAAAATAAAAGCGATAGTGGCCTATTTTCCTGAATAAACTAAAGGTTGAATAAACTAAAGTCATTAGGTTGAATAAACTAAAGTCAAGTCACGTGTTAGTTTCTAAAGCCTTTAAAGAAATTAGGCCACTATCACTTTTATTTGTATTATGAAATGAGAAAACATAGTTTTCGAATATGCTAAAATTATATTAAATTTCTGTTTAGTAAGACACTGGCATGATCTCTTGAATGTGTAGATCAAAGAAGAAAGGAATATTTGAAGGAATGAAACTTCTGAAGCCAGACACAGACGGCTATGGCGACTACACAGGTGAACAATTAGCCTACTGTAGCCGCTTTATGGTTATAAAATATAAATTTTTACATTCTGTTATGAATAATTATGAGTTACACCAATGATATTAATATTATTTATTATAGGCCTATCATAGTTAGGCCCTATAACTATTATTAACTTTATGCCGGTGTAGCACCGGAACTTTCTGAACAAAAATCAATTTCTGGTTGCTATCAATACTGACTTGCTATATACGCGCTACGATCTAATTGCTAGCTTTTTAGTTTGTAGCCTATATCTGGTATAAAAGTTAAAATTGGGACAACATAATGTAATTGACATAACATAATTGCTTCAAAATAGAAATACATCGATTTGGTTAGACGTCTTCAAAATATTCTAAAGGTAAACGATTGTTAAAAAATGTTAAAAATCTGTTTAAAATGTTGTTTAACATTACAAGCATAAGCCTCTATGTAAGCATAGGTGTGAAAGTGAAGTGGGATATGAATAATGGACTTTCTTTGAGTTGGCCGTAAGGTGTCCATGCGTCCCATGCACCGATAAATCCTATTTGTCAGGGATCGTCATCCTAGTCAGGGGCGACTAGGACTGACTTGTGAATTGTATTTGTAAAGTAACTGTCGTGTTACAGTCCAAGACCTTGTCGTCTATGCTTACAGATATGAGCGAAGAGTGTGGCCTACCCTACAGCTACGGCATGTCACTCGCTGAGGCTCTGTGCAATAGAGACGCCATCATGCCTTTCAACACATTGTTAGTACCTGATATACTTTATGTGTCATTTGAGTATTTTACATTTAAATGGAGCAACTTGTGCATAAAAGTATGTGTAAGTTTTATATTTGAACATATTTAACAAATTTAGGCACATGGTTCTCTTTTTATTCACCACCCATCTCCACTCTGTATGCATGATCTTTATGTAGGCTACAGGTCTATACAGAATAAAATTATTTCATATTATGACTATTTAATGACAAAATAATGTAAAATATATTTGTTCTAGCTAACTTATTTTCTAGGCCTACTAATTGAAATTAACCATAATAAAAAATCTTGTAATTGATAGAATACGCTCCTCACTTGACAATAGTTCTGTAATTGTGTTAGCTAATGCTCTGGTTCACTCTAAGATTGACTACTGCAATTCTTTGCTTAATGGACTCCCTAACACTTCAATCGTCCGCCTTCAACACGTGCAGAACTCTCTAACTCTAACAATTAGTACGCGTTGTATGCAAAACTACGAAATTCCGCTCTCATACAGTCAGTCTTCTAAAAGATCTGCATTGGCTTCCCATCTCAGAACAAATAAAATACAAGATTTCCTCTCTAACCTTTAATATTATCAACTTTGGTAAACCTACATATCTTGCTGAGCTAAACTCGCCCTTTCAAGTATCAACCATCCCGCAGTCTTCGCTCATCTGGCACTAATCTCCTATATACTATATACGATCAGCCATAGGCAGGCGATCGTACAGTATTATCGCACCAAGACTATGGAATTCGCTGCCACAAGATCTTAGATGTATATGTATAACAACCTTGCAGGGTAAGCTGAAAACTCATTTGTTTCCTCCTTAGATCTGTTTAATAAGATTCTACTGCCCTGGCTAATGAATTTGTGCACTGTTGCGGATTCCGCTTTCTCTTCGGTCCATGCATTAGGCCTACAAGTGTGTTCTGGTGGTACAGCACTCCTTGCAGTTGTATGGTCTGCTTGAGACGTCCCTGATATCTCCTTCTGTTGAGGAACCGGACGTTAAATTTTCATTGTATTACATTGTATTGTATTAATTAATCAAGCGAGCTAAGTTTTTTAAGTCTAGCCACTAACGTCAGGCGACGTCCCTAACTTTTTTGTCGGAATTTTTTGGATGTACACAGGAATGTGTGTACAAAAGATGGTATCGATAATGCTTGTGTTTATATTGTTAATTTATGTGCACACAGCTGCAGACAGAGTTACTGTCGTGGTATCTGTCACTGTTGTCAGGAGCCTATACCAGTAGCAAGTCGTCTCAGCATGGATCAGTTGAGACCGTGTGACGGTAGGTGTCAGCTCTTCTCTAGTATGTTTACTTTTGACACTCTAACTGATATTATACAGCCTACCTTCCTAACTGATATTATACAGCCTACCTTCCTAACTGATATTATACAGCCTACCTTCCTAACTGACATTATACAGCCTACCTTCCTAACTGACATTAGACAGCCTACCTTCCTAACTGACATTAGACAGCCTACCTTCCTAACTGACATTATACAGCCTACCTTCCTAACTGACATTATACAGCCTACCTTCCTAACTGCAGTCAGTTACTTATTTTATTTCCAAACCTCAAAATTGCAATCGTACACATTTTCAGTGAACTGACGACGAACTTTCACGGTTTATATTTAGAAAATTATAGGCCTATATCAAACAAATAAGTGGTTTTGTGGTTTTCTGCAGGGACTCTGCGACCTTAGAGCAGGGCACCTTTACATGTATGCTAAACTTACACAGTGTCATGAATGAAACAATAATTATTTCGAGTTATATAAGATTGCCGTGTTGGACCCGGCAAACATACCAATTGAGTCAATTGACCAACCGAAAGCTGCACGCGTTTCGTATAAGCCGAATAACGCAGTCTCTGGTTAAGGAGATTCCTCAAAAAAAGCAAATTGTCTCCAAGAAACTAGGGAATACAAACTCTACATTGGTATTCCATGGACCTGCCGTTAGGAAGTGCACCGAGAGAGAGAGAGAGAAAAAGAGAGAGAAAGAGAGAGAGAGAGAAAGAGAGAGAGAGATAGAGTGTGAGAGAGAGAAAGAGATGAGATAATATTGATGTTGTCGCTTAATAACTACCGGTACACATATTGATTAATAATAATAATAATTGCGCCTGCTACTAATCTCGCCAAGATAGCCAGATTGCCGGGATTCGTTTCCAATTTCGGCATAGCTAGTCGCAGTCATTTGAGCGTGTTTTGGTTGTATGTACATTGTACACCGACTGCTAGCTATTATATCAATTAGGAGTAAAGTAATTTACCAAGGCTTACAACTCGTGGTCTTCACTTGGCTTTGAACGTGCGACCTTGTGATTCAGAGACCGCAGTGCTGCATTAGACCGCGGAAGCTCTCCATCTTGTACATATTGATTGATTGGTTAAAATACATGGACAACATTCATGGTATATGTTATCTATTACGTTATGTAATTACTGTAGACGATCCCTGTCTGGATGTGTATGGGTGCGAGGACCCCCGCGATCAGCTGTGCGAGGTCAGCGGCTGTCACTGCTGCTGCGACAGCTGCTGTGGTCACGTGACTCAATGTGGTCACGTGAGAGAGTGCCAGCACGGATACCGCTGTAACGTGTTGAGAGCCTCAGCTAACATCAGCTGTAACAACGCCGTCAGTGGCGTCACCTCTCATCTCACTCCACGGGTCAGGGGTCGGTCTGTGTGTCCTGAAGTCAGCCGTCGAGCTCCAGTGCTGGACGTCAGCAACTCTAATAACGTCAAACGTGCCAATCAAAGATACAAGATGGACATTGAGGCCAGCCTGTCGAGCCACACTAGAAGAGCTAAGAAACACTTGATTAAGGCCTCAATCAACACTCAGAAAGAGCTGGCAAGAGCAACGAATGCGAGTAGAGGTCGTGTTATCGACACAGATGATCGAGGTATACACGTGACAGTGGTAGGCGCTCAGTCAGGTCTCAAGACGTCCCCTCACATCACTAAAGCTTCCTCAAACAACAGCAGCAGCAGAAGCAGTAGGGAAGTGCTGTCAACTGTCACAGCTACCAAGCAGTGCAAGCACTCGAAGAGAGTTAGCTTACAAGACTTCAATCCACTGGCTTCAGGTTACATTAATTCTTAGTACTGTACGAGTCGTGTTGCACATGGTTAAATGTCTCAACAGCAGGTCAATAGACGCGCAGTTGGAATATCGGGCCCATCCTTAACTGAGAGACTTCAGGCGACCGTCTGGCGACGAAACGGACACGAAACCCGACTTTAACCAGAAATGTTGCAGAGAAGCTGCAGCAGACCTTGCATCATAACATCGGTGCTACGCGCAAAATGATCAGCTATAGTGGAAGGTTCTGAGAGATACAATCAGCCTTAGAAATCTGCATTTCACTGCTTTCACAGAATATTAAATTAAATTAATTAGGCCTACTTTATAAAAATAATGACCAATGTGAAAACTTAAAGGAATTGCAATTTTTGGCATTTAAGTGTGTGTATACTACAATATTTCTGAGAATAGATTATAAAGAATGTGTTAGTCAGAGGCGACTAATGCAGATGCTGCAGTGAAAGGGAAGTGTGGTCAGAGCCATAACTAGGCCTACTGTGTACACAACCAATAGATCGCTCAACAACAGACTTGCAGGGATTTAACCTGACGTCCCTGACATCTCCTTCGGTTGAGAAACCGAACGTAAAATCCTCATTGATTTATCGCCACATGGGTTGTGGCCTATGGCAGGTTAAGCTGTTGGTGTTCATAGCCCTTCAGAGACTTAGTTACATTGCTATGCTATGTTGTTATTGATTGAAGAAGATCTCAGTTCTGTGTGTATCACAGGAGTTTATGTAAGGAGTGAGAGAGCGATCAACTCATCCAAGTACAACCGCGCACCTCCCGTTGAAGCAGTCAACAGAGCTCAGCGAGTGCCAGCAGACAGGCCCAGCCAAGCAGGCACAGTAGAGCCTGCAGCCTTCAGGTTGCTCCTACAGCTGGGCGTAAGGCCTCTACATAAGGCCAGGCGAGCAGGGGTCAAGCTCAATTTGTCTGATCATAGGATGGGAAAATGAGAGTGATCAAGAGAGATAATTAGTTAATAAAATTAGACTATCAGATAAGCCAGTTGTTAGTAATAAATTAGCATTTGATAGAGCCTATAGGAGTTTAACGTCCAATTCATTATCCAAGGATGATCTCAGAGAGCGACCAAAGTAAGATTTAACCAGCGGGCTCCTGCATAACCGACAAGTGTGCTGCAGATATTCAATCGAACAATCAGATGTTATAGACAGAGGAGAGCGAAATAAATAAGCAAACACAAGAGAGATTGTATATTTAAGTGTAGTTAATCTTCTCTGTAAGTGTACTGTTTGATCTTTCTACTGGTCTGCAAGATTTTTAGATTTAAGCGCCATGTACATGTATATCCCACTGCAATTGGTCGTATTAGCCAGGCTTTTTCTTGAGTGCAATGAGATTGGCCCCGAACAAGACTGGCCTCACCACATGGTGGCACTTTCTCTTTAGTAGAAGGTTAATGAATCCAGTGAGAGGCGTTAATGTTTCGTGGCCCTGTACTGGGCACGTCACCAACTGCAACACATGCTGTGGTCGTATTCCATCTGGGCCACCAGAAGAACCAGCCGGGAAGCTCTTTACTGCCTTCAACACTTCAGCCTCGGAAACTTCGAGCAACCCGATCTGTGATGTCACTGTAGTAGGTGATTGATTAACTCCAGGCTGCCTCTGAGGATGCTTGAGGCAGAGTTCCCTATAGGTCTCGTCGTTATCCAGTGCCACGGACTCTTCTGAACAAAGTATCCGAACTGCCCGAAAATCTTTGACGTTACAGTTTTACATTTTATACTAAACAATTAATGTTGGTTTAAATAACCTCAAGTGCCCTGGGTGGTAATCGACTTACGCTAAAAACAAGATAAAATAGATTTGAATGCGTTAAGAAAGATTTATTGTTATTATTATTATTATTGTTGTTAATGGTTGCGCACAGGTTCCATGTGTTATAAAGTTCACAGTGGGCGACCCTGTGCCTGACATCATCCCAACTCCTGACTCTGGTAAGAAAAAATCCAACGACGGAAAGAAAGGGGCTCCTAATTCTCGTGCCGAGCCCGTGAGGGAAGAAGAGAAGGCTGATATTCCACAGAATGAGTTTGGTTTCAGTGTAGAACCAGCGCAACGTGAAGTACCAGCTTTCAGTTATACCTACGTTACCCTGATGCTGAAAGCAGAAGGACAGCAGTTGTATGAATCAGTGTTTACAACTCAGTCACAACCATTGGTGTCTAATAGTGAGAGGAGTAAGCTAACGTTCAAAGTGTCTGGTAAAGCCACGTTACCAGAAGTGACTCTGTTGAGCCCATGTATGGATTCTGAGAGCAGAACTGCTGCTATACACTTCCGGCCATGCCTCGTGCAGGAATGTCTAGTGACTCAGTTTGTCGTCAAGAATATTTCAACTATACCCTGTAATGTACGTAAATTTGTTTTTTTTAACTCATTAAAAGTGCTTAGTAAAGGCTCAGTCTGGGTTTAATTATTATTTCCACAATCCGGACGCTATCAGCGACAGATCGAACCACAATTCGTATCCTATAAACCTGATAAATTATGTGGCAGCATTATTGTGGCTGTAGTGATACATTGATATATGATATTCTGTGCAAGACTCTAGTGATGTATGAAACGATGCAATTAAATAATTGTTTTCAATATCTATCTATCTATCTATCTATCTAGTGCTCTGTCAGGTGGCAGGTCCTGAGAGTTTTCAATATGCTACGGCCAATATGCTATGCTGACAGCCAATATGAGCAATTTACTACAACTACTATATATGTAATATTTATGTGTAAATTAAAAGTTTGAGATCAGAACTTTGTAACTACTGGAACTACAGATAGAATTAGTGTAAGCGCAAAGGATGTTGGCTATGCATGTAATTGTGTTCGGTCAGTACTTTTTAAGAGACCAATATAAGTTTACCTGCACTTTCATTAATGTGTTATGTTAGAATATAATTAGATTTCAAATGTTTTTGGACACATCCTTGACTTTCTGGTCAGAACTGATGATGAAACGGATGTTGAATTCCCATTGATTGAATGATAGGTTAATTTTCTTGCCGGTGCTAATGACGTTTCTTATAGCTACATATTGTGCTGATTATTGAGATGATTATTATTTCTTTTACACTTATGTTATATGTGAATATATGTTTTACACTTATAAATATATGTAGATACTGATTGACCTCCGCTCCTGTGATGATGTATTCAGTGTTAAACCCGTTCAGTCTCCGTCATGTTGTCAGCCCACGAGTGCAGCATTGAGCGGTAAGCTTGTTAAACCTTGTCTTGGATCTCTACTTATACGAAAAAGTTATTGTTGTGCACCTGTACCAATATAAATATCGAGGAAACCCGTCCATATAGGATGGCTCACGAGTAGGCTGTTCTGCGAGCAATCTCGTAACTAGTGTAGCTATGACTTTCTCTGTTTGACTGTTATAATACCCATCAATCATTTTAACATTTGTTTAGCCTCATAATTGTAATACTATATTTTCCAATTTTACATAATCATTAGGCCTATATGGATTGAGGCTTAGTATTGCTCTGCTACGTTACTCTCATTTGCTCGTTTATTGCTTCTGCGGCAGTTACACAGAGTGGCACACAAACTTATTGAACACAGAGTGGCACACAAACTTATTGATTTATTCATTCTTTTATTCAATCGTTCATTGATTGATGCCCTTTTGTGTTAATGATTTATTGCTGTTGGCAGCATCAATGCACGTGGCGTCCTGCCGCCTGGAGCCAGCCTTTGAGCAGTGTTTCCAGGTCAGTTATCAGAGTTGCCGCTGCGCTCAGTCAAGTGCAGTGCTGAATGTCATCGTGGTCGAGAACAGATCAGCTGACGTCATCATACAGCTGTCTGGAGAAGCTTACCAGGATGACAGTGACGTCACGCTCACAGCTGTCCCAACTCTTGACCCTGGACCTGTTATAGAGCCTCACCTGGTGAATGAAGCTACTGAAGGAAATTCTGCCAAGCAGAAATCAAGTCCTGAAAGTTCCAAGGATGATATGAGGACTGGTAAGATGTTGGAAAATTCTAAGGAGGCTGTGAAATCTGACTCAAACAAAGACATTGAAGGAATTCAAACCGAATCAAATAATGAAATCCCTAAAGACTCTCCAGACGATTCCAAAAACGGTATGCTATTCATTTGCTTCTTCTTGTATTAATTTTTTATAAAAATTGTAGAGCTGTTTCTATTTTATTTCAAATTACTAATGTTTTGTACCACAATTTAGACAAATACTGCAGTGACGGTTTCTGTTTACTTATTGATCTGGCGATGATGCTAATTAGTAAATACAATTTCTGTATCTAACAAGACTAATGTTCGGAATCATATCATTAGTTATTTATTAATTTTGTTAAGCTCTGGCAATACATAAATGAATATCTTGTTCATTACAAGTGATGTAACAAGACATCACAATACCATATGGTTTAACGTCCGTTTCATCATCTAACCATCATAGACATGACGTCTCCAACAGCACAGCAAGTAACAAGATATTATCCATTTAGCAATTAGTCAAACTAGCCGATGTATTTATTTCAGGTCACGCCCCATCTTGCACTCTCGTATTCGGTGAATGTTTTATCGGAGAGTGTAAGACCGGTCAGCTGACACTAAGGAACAAATCACAGAGCCCTAAGGATCTCTATCGCTATGAGTGGCCGTGTGCTGGCCCACATCTCTCGTTCAGTCCCAGAGTTGGTCACCTGCCAGCAGGAGCTGAACAGCTGATCGCTGTGACCTTCACCTCCCGCACACCTATCAAGTATCAGGCTGAGATTGTGTGCTGCCTGACTAAGATTTGTCTGAGGGAGGGTGGGGCGGTGTGCGGGTGGGACGAGAGGATGGTAGAGGTGGGGTGGCAAGATGTGGTGTATGAGGACCCTCAACTACCTAACGACGGGTAGGTGATTGTTATCTTCATGATCTTAAATTGATTTGATAATTAAGGTGAATAATTATTATTTTTAAATGCCACATAGGTGGTAGAAAGTCATGGGTTAAAAGAATAAGATAAAATAAAGTTTGAATAATAAGATAAAATAAAGTTTGAATAATATAATTAGCAGTAAGAAATAGTTAACTAATTTGATTGAGTTTTTAATACAGATTCAATTTCTTTGGTCGCGTTTAATTATAAGAAAAAGAATATAGACCACTACTATCTCCGTGACTCTCGTGGCATATAAAGCTATAAAATTATTAAACTCGAGCTAATACAATTTTTTTATGTTCTCCTCAGTGAAAAAGAAACGGTAGTGGAGAAGTCCACTTCTGAGGAGATACCACCAGCTGTAGTCAATCCTGTGACGCAGTCGAAGAACAGCAACGCTAAACCTGACAAGAAACCTGAGAAGAAAGCGGTTGGGAAACAACCGGCAGCTGTCCCACAGTCAGTGGATAAACTGGAAGTAGCAGACAGGTGTCTGGAGGAGGAAGACAAGAAAATCTGCAACAAAAAGTTGACAAGAATGAAATTCAGAAGACCAATGCCAGAGCCGTCGTATGAGGTGATGGAAGGTTCGGATAGAGAACTGTTGTTGACTGTTACAGCCACCGTGGATTACTGCCAGTATCTACTGACACCCACTGTACTGCCTGATGCCTGCTTCGTCTTCCACAATACCAACGTATTTCAGAAACGAATACACAGGTAGATGTTGTTGTATTAATGTATGCTGTATTGGTACGATTAACCAATGCGACCTTTGCAAAATGTAGTACTCATATTTATTAACTGTAATGTGATAACTCTAATCTTTACCTAGTCAGCGTTTAAGTGCATCTATCTCATCAGAAAGAGTGAAGGATTTTATAATACAAAATGTTTCAAGCAGCATAATTGGTGGGAAAATATTGTGAGAACAAATTGATCTGTTTTATTTTTCCATCATTCAACTAATTACAATTTGTCGTCCAGTTGTTTATAATTATTCTCTGATAGGCAATGACAGGGATGGATTAATTTACAGCACTCAGTCTTAAATAACTAACACTACTCAACATTAGCAGTTAATAGAGATTGATGATTTTGAGTGTACACTGTATACCTTAGTGGAATATAGAGATATACATGACGCCTTGACATGATATGCTCCATTAAATAATTGAAAATAATGAAATTACTTATAAGCTGTTCATTTTCAAAGTGCTTTTCGTGCATTACATCTTTTTATTCAACACTTACTCTAGCATCATGAATGTTACTTTTAACAGTTCTGTATTATTTAATTATATCTTTGACGACCCTACAGATTAACCCTATCAAATCTCAGTTCAGTGAGCCTTCCCTTTGATTGGCTGATTGTTCTGGACACGCCCCTGGCCCCGCCCTGTTGTGGGTGTGGTCAACCGGTCACGCCTCCTAGCTGTACCTCCGAAGGCTGCCCCTGTGCTACGAGGCCTGAGGACGAGGAGGTGCCTGCAGTCGACGTAGACAGGCTGTGCCGGGTGTGCTGTAGGCTGGACTGTGGCTACTACTCACCCTACTCTGTGGAGCCTCACTGTGGGGTGGTGCCGGTGGGGCAACAGCTCCAGCTGACGCTCACATTCGCTCCTCTAGAGAGTTGTCAACAGTCTGCTACATTGATCTGTCGGTATGTCCACGACTATGTTCATATACTTGATGCTCTTTAAGGATATGTTCTATCTTTTTCTAACTAATTATTTTTATTTTGCGGTTATTTTGTGATGTATTATGTTCGTTGTGTGTAACAATCTGTATTGTCAGCTTGGCTTTTCAATATACGAATATAATTATTATGCAGCCTACTATTGTGTATTTCGATCTGCCACCGTGTTGTAGGCCTATGTTTAATATTGTTCATCATTTTGCATTTTATATGTAATTTTCAAACCTTGTGAACATTGGAACATTGCGGATTGAATTTTAGTATTACAGTATGTTACTAGGCCTATATAGCCACTCCCAGTGATGTCAATTTTACGGCGATAACTCTTCAACGAAACTCGCTTTTGGTTTTGCAGATGTTCAAAGAGAAATGTTTATGCAGTCAAATAGATGCAATAGATAGCTGACACATTCCTTTTATTTATTCTATGACAGGATTCCAAATGTTAGAGATGTGGAACAGATGCTGAACGCTCCGTATTCAGCTGTTCACAAAGTGACATCAGATGGGCAGAAAACTGCATCAGAGGGACATGAGCAACAGGAGTCCAACAGTCAGCTAAACAACAACCAACAACCGGGCAAACAAGAAAACCAACAGGATATCAAATCTGGTCCACTCCAGAGTAAGGATGTAAATGATAAAAGTTCTGAAGGAGGAAAGAGTGAAGATGAGCAAAGCAAGAACAGTGCAGTATCTGAAGCAAAGCATTATCATCACAAACAAGCTCATGCTAAAACTGATGTAGAAGTGACCAAGCAAGATGATAATAGACCGTCAGATGATAACCTCAAAGCAGAAACTGAACATGTAGAACGTTGGAATGCAGTAGAAACAGAAATTAAGATACATGTAACAGGGCAGGGTCTAGTGACGTATTGTTATTTCGATCTGGAAGAACTGGATCGAACCCGTTCAGGCAGAGCACCTGAAGATGATGAGGTAGCTCAGCAGACTGTTGTCAATGATCCAGGGTGTTCTGATGGGAAAGGTAATGAAAATAAATCTGCTAACAATAGACCGGCTGAAAATAAATCGGCTAACAATAAGCCGGTTAATGAAAATAAATCCGCTAACAATAAACTGGGTAATGAAAATAAATCTCCTAACAATAAACCGGCTGACGCTAAGGGTAAGAAACCTGGAAAGAATGACAAAGCAAAAGAAGAATCAAAAGATGATAAGGATAAGAAGAAGACAGAAGCCTGTAACAATGATAAAGGTGCTGCTGGTGATAGGTGTGTGGAAGAGCCGTTAGTTCCAGTCAAGCCTCCTTCGCTTACAGAGCACACTCGGGTCATGGAGTTCTACGTGTGTGGTGTGAACATGTGCTGCACACGTCACTTCAGCGCAATCAGTGTTGCCTGTCAACGTCTGTGCTTCAGGTGGTGCAAGGATCCCTTCTACTGCGCTGATCAGACCTTCACGTGTCACACAGGCAGGGGTGTCATTGAAGCCGGCAAGAAATATGAGGTTACTATACAGTATACATATGCTCTTTCTCTTTTGATCTTTTTTGTCCCACTCTATGTTCAATCGATTGATGAGTGTTAGTCATTTGCCATTTTATACTATTTAGCATGCTATATTGTAAAACAATTAATTGTGCTGAATAATATATGATTCTTCTAAAGTATCTAAACAATTACTAATTGCAGTGGGTAAACTAAACTCGTATTTAATTGCATGTTAATTGTACATTCGGTATTTCATCAATTCTACTCAACTATTTTCTTCCTGACTAGTAATATTAATTCCTACATTCAGGGCCGTAGCCAGGATTTTTTTCGAGGGGGTTTGAAAAAAAAATTCCTGATAAATTAATGCCATGAAACGGACTTCCGCGGTCCACCCCATTTGTCAAGGCCACATTAACTGAAGCGATGCGATGCTGGGGGGGGGAATACACTGTACAGCCTATCCCGTTGGGGAGGAGGAGGTGGAAGATTAGAGATTTTGAGATTGTTACCATATTTGGTGTTACCAGATTGGCTTTCCATAGATACTGGTCTGCCGGAGTTCATCAATTTGTAGGCCCTATAATCCATTTTGATGACCATTTTCATTCTGGAGGGTGCTCTAAAGGCATACTTACCACGGTTCAGTTCACCCTGGGGAGGCAGCTTATATTAAGTAGGCCTAAGTGGTGGACAAAGATTTCTAAATTCGGGTGGATCCGAGCTTCGTATTGGTCAAAAGTGGCTCCAGGTTAATTTTTCAATAAAACAGGTTTTCAGTTTCACCTCTGCGAGTTAGGAGATTTCAAAGCTTTTTTGTATGTTTTAGATGTTTCTCTAGTCTACGGATTCAAATTTTCACTGAAGAAGAATTTGAGGTCACCTCAGAAAATTTAGTTTTAAATACAGGTTGCTATCTATAAGTAAAATTTATTCAATTGAAAATTTATGCATTTGAAAATTCTGCATTGGTAGAGACTAGCCGTGAGTTATGTAGGCCTGCTCTTGCAAAGGTTAAGAATTTTTCATGTAGGACTGTGGGTCAACTACTTTAATCTCTTTATGATTGGAAAACTCTTTCAGCCTCTTTGCTAAATGATGCTCTGCTATTTTAACAAGTTTAAACGTAAGAGGATGAATACTTCGGCAACGGCGAAACATTTTTACAAATTAGCAACTTCTGAATTTATCGAACCATCGTTTATAAAATAAATGTTTTCTCATTGAAAATCGAGTGTCGAATTTTTTTCAATTATACCACACTGACTGTAACCAGGGCTTGAATTGAGGCGGAACGCGGTGGAACGACGTTCCACTACTTCTTTTTTCGGCGGAACGGCGTTCCACTACTTCCTTTGCCGAAACGTTCCACTACTTGAGTGAAAATCATCTGACCGTTCCGGTGAATTATAATTATTCAATGTCTGTCGAATTATGAAAGTAGGCGGCTTTTATGCTAACATTATTGTTATTCTTAATCGACGCAAAGAATTGACCTCATATCCGGAAATTTAATGACGATTATAGTGGTAACAAGAACTTTTCTTAAAAGAACCGACCCCCTAGCTCAAAAAATCGACCCCTAGCTCATCTCTGACAAATACCACCCTGGTCTGCATGCAAGTATATGAATATGAATTTATAATACACCATGGCATAATAATATCAGAGAGCCCCTCGTAGCCTGATTGACAAACTAACCGCAGCCTTTGCAGCGCTTATTTTCCAGTCCACTCAAATTCCAGTCTGGAGGAGGTCTAGGCTGCCACATCGGCTGTGGCGCTTTGCTCCATGGCTACTTGGCTCTCCATTGTCCATTATATAGGTCTTAAACAAGCATCTGATGCTTCCTGACCCATTAGATGTTACGTTATGTTATGCTATGTTATTAAAAGTTATCCTGAGGAACCTTTCAGGCATAGAGCAGAACACCTCTATCCAAAAAAGAGATGAGAGAAAATTTCAAACGTCAAATGCAGTAGTCCTACATATGAGATGCAAATAAAAGCGCATAAAAGTATCGTGGGAAAATATTAATATGAAAAAAGTAAGTTGCATGAGAGTGCGTATACGACATCAGTGAAGTCAAATATAAGAGCGTTAATGAATGTAAACACTATAAAAATTATTTTAACCAAAAATTGCTCAACAAAAATAAATCAAGTGAAAAGTATTAATCAAATGTTACTCAAGCAGATAAAAGCTGATCTAAAGCTGAGGTAAAGTTCGTTTCCGCAGCTAAGTATGCTGTTAGAGACGGACCTGTCTGGGAATCGAACCCTTGGGCTCCTGCTTATCAGTCAAGCTGTTACCGACTAGACTATCCATCCGGGACAATCTTTAATCTCATTAGGTAACTTAAGAAAAATTGAAGGCCCAACGAAACTCTAGCATATAAAGAGTGAAATTCTTTGACACGAGCAGATCAATTTTCAAACCTCTTGTTATCGCTGTTGCAGCACACGACAGTTTAGGCCTGTCACATATTTCTCCCTCCCAGAGATCCGCGCACTGACAGTAATACTGATTAAGTTTACGATGACATCTAGCACCGTTCAGGCACGGATTATTGAGGTGATGACACCAATCTGTAAAGGTCTCACATAGCTTCCCGGTGAACCCATGAGCGCAATGACAAGTGTAGGAAGCGAGCGAGGGTGAGGTGAGTGGAACATCGATACACGTGGCGTGGTTGAGGCAAGGCGAGGACTGACAGGGTCTGATCACGTGCTGACAGTTCGAGCCACTATAGGACGATGTACAGAGACAACGAAATGAGTCGACTTGATCAACACATGTCCCGCCGTATAGGCATGAGCTGCAGGAGTACAATATATCAGTACTTGATCAACACACGACGACATACATGCATGAGCTACACGAGCACATTACACCAATATTTTTGAAAAACACACGACATATAGGCCTGAGCTACATGAGCATAATACACCAATAGGCCTACTTGATCAACACACAACATATAAGCATGAGCTACATGAGTATAATCAAGGTAAGAAACACCAATACTTGATCAACACACAACCTATAGGCATGAGCTGCAGGAGTACAATACACCAATACTTGATCAACACACTTCATACATACAGGCATGAGCTGTAGGAGTACAATACACCAATACTTGATCAACACACTTCATATGAGTAACGTGGTTCATACGCTCCCTCAAAGGAAAATTGTTAATATTCTCTTTCTATTATCAACGGCTACGCTTAAATAGTGTTAAATATACTGGTTCGAGTCATGTAATTCCAGTAGATCCGTGGTTCCGTTGCTATGCAAGCTAAGTTGATTGGTTACGTATCTATAATCAATGATAAACAAGCCGTTTCAATCATAAATTTTTATTTTTCTTGAGTTTTATACAAATTTGGACCAGTGACTCATATATGTAACAGTCTAAATACCTGTACCAATAAATGTGATTACATCCTACGAAATCACCACATTTGTTCGAAATAGGAGAAATTTTTATTTTTATTTATTTATTCACCTCAGGCACGACAGCCCACACCCACAATGCAATTGCAATAATAATTGATTTAAATTAATTAAATTAAAATAAAAGATATTCCTATACATTTATATGCCAATGCCTGTGGATGATTATCGTGACCTTCACCTTATACGTGATCTAGATACCACCGAGCATGCGCAGCAGGCAGGTTTTTTATGGTTCGAGTGGGTCTATTATCAAGCACCTTTTGCTACATTGTTTAGTACCCCTATGTGATAAATATATAGCATAATTTGCTTTAAAAATACACAATTTATATTTTAAAAAGGAAGCGTCGTAGACAGAGCCCTGTCTAAGACGCCCCATGGCGCGTCATAAACAGGGCTCTGCCTAGTACCTGTAGCTATGACGTATCGTATCCTATCCCTGGATGAGGAAACGGACGTTAAATCTTTATTATTATTATTACTATTATTATTATCGTCTATGACGGTATGCTTGGATAAGAAAACAGACTTAGCTTTTTAGCTTTTACTAGTAGACATGCTGAGTGGGCTAGTAGTAAAAATCTATTGCCATAATTTAACGATTTGATAGTCCAATTTTACTATTTTCGAAAGGCTTATGCTAACGACAATAAGATTAGTCGATTTTAAAGTTTCCGTTCAATATTAATCTAGCAAAACCTTCTATAGTCAAAATTGATAATTTTGTGCTCAAATATAAAAAATATTTACAGGATAGCTGGCAATTAGACAATAAATCTGTACTTGGTCCATTGCTTTTCACTTTGTATACCATCCCTCTAAGCCATTTGCTAACTGATTCTTCATTGAAATTCCATTTTTACGCTGATAACACTCAAATTTATGTCTCTTTTTCTAGCACCGAAGCTAATGTAGCTCTTACCAAACTCACATCCACCCTAGACCAAGT
>JAQFZF010000599.1:0-16853 GCA_034695365.1 Enchytraeus norvegicus | reverse complement strand
AGCCTCGGATTCGAACCCCGCACATACTGATCCCAAGTCGGAAACCTAACCGATGTAGCTACTGGCTCCTGCCAGTAGCTACATAGCTACTGGCAATATGACCAGTAGCAATATGACCTAATGGGGTTCAACTTCCGTGCCTAACAGAACGATCAGAGTAAGACGAAGACGTAAACTTTAATTAATGCTTGCATAACCGTACAAATAGTTGCACGCTCCCAAGTATATTCCTGATACAATAACAATTCTAATCATCTGAGTTAAGTAAGCTCTTCAATGAACGGCGCGCATTCTCTATCAGACTTGGCATATAACTGATCGTCAGATAACTCATGAAGGGGATCATACCAATTTAAGGACATTCGCTGTATACCAAGCAGATCAATGTTCCTGTTGGTTAGACGTCTGAATCAGGTTACAACATTCACTGTTCGAATCCAAGTACTAACTCGTTAGTTACAAAGCCATTCCCTTGCAGGGGTTGTGCCGCATATTCATGTAGACCCCTTTTATGAACTTAACGTAAACGTTTTATAAGGGGTTATGTTGTGTTACACCCTTTAGTGTAAACACCGTTTCCTGTCTTATCTGTTAGATGTACGAATTCTTACGAAATCTTTAACTTGATTAAATTTGCATGAATTCGTAAGACTTCGTAAGGATTCTTTAAATGTGATTACATTGCAATTATATGCGATTTTCAAATTATGTCTACGATGTTACTGGGCGTACCAGTGTTTTGGGCTCGGTACGGTCGTTCCTTCATGTTGTGGTAGGGCCTACCAATTTTCTTGACCTGGCCGACATGGCCGTACCACTTTCCTAGAAGTTACACCACAGCTGTTCCCATGCCAAATTGACATCAATCGAGAAGAAAACCTTAGGTTATATGAACCCCCTCTTATACATGAGATGACAATCAATTCTGTATTGAAAATTAATAAGCTTAGAATTATTACGAACGTACAAATTACAATTAAGATGGTAGCTAAATAATCTGTAATTTTGGTAAGCTAGGGATCACGGCAGTAGTAGCCTTATCCGTGACCGTATTTTCTTCAAAAATTCCAGTAATTATTATTACAGTAAGTTAGGGTTCATGGCAATACTTAGTAGACGTGGACATATTTTCTTGAGAAATGGCTAGTTGTATTTAGTTCCTCGATTGACCGTCGATCACGGGCCGAACCATTCACTAAGGACATGGAAGTAACAGTGTAAAATATTATTTTCTAAAGTCTAATTATATAAATATTAATTAATTTTAAATATTATTTAAATATGTTGTGTCGTCTTCTACATGTAGCCTACATTGTACCTGTATCTATTAAATTCTGAATCATCTTTGACAGGAACTGGTCGATTCAAGCATCTAATCTCCACCGACAAGAGAACAAACTATGTAGGGTTTATTGAAACGCCATTCTTAAACACAACCGGATCTTGCTTGGAGTTCTATTATTCCATTGAAGGCGAACATTCTAAGTTCACGGTAGATCTAAGGACTAGATCCACGCGAGAGAAAATTAAACTTTTTCAATCATCTAAAGATCGTATATTGTCTGATTGGGTTCGGGCCTATGTTCATCTCCCGGATGGCATAAATAAGATAATCATCTCCACCGAGAGGTCGGATGTGGGTAGAAGCAGCTTTTCAATTGATGACGTGAGAATCGATAAGTGCAGCCACTTCGGTAAGAGAAATAAGGCATTATGAAATTAATAGCGTATGCTGGCTTATTTCTTTCGATATTTTAGAAATATCATGTATATTATTTGGACAAGGCAACCCGTTGACGTGGTTCCACGTATTTTATCTTGAGTTCCGTGACATCGCCTTCGGGTGAGGAACCGCACGTTAAATCCTCATTGATTGATTGATTCCAGGTGTTATGCTATTGCGGTAAGATCATCTTATTTTAATTGGATGGTGCGTTCATTAAAGAGCGGAATGAGATATTAGGCTTGGAAATAGAGATAAATTGACCCTAAACCCGACGCCCTCATATAAATTAAACTTCGACCCGATCTTAACCGGCTTTTAAGTCAAAATTTGGAAACCGAGTTCAAGCATTTCTGAAATTGTTAACAGTGATAGAAGGAATTCGTAATAATAATTATATTCAAAAGTACTTTGATAAATGAAGTAATATAGGAATTATTATAAAATTGATAATACTATATCTGCTCCAAATCTAAAATCTTTTCGTTGATGTAAATTTCATCTAATATATAAAACAACACAATACAATATATAAAACAATACAATACAATACAACGACGTCCCGTTATTCGCCTGACGGTGAAGTCAAGGACGTCTCTTACAGACTTTACAACTGCAAACAGTTCTATACCACCAGAACACACTTGCCATTGCATGTAGCGAATAGAAAATGAGATCCGAAACAATGCAAGTCCATTAGCCGTGGCAAGAGAATCTGATTAAATAGATCTAAGGAGGAAGAAAATTGGTTTTTAGCTTGCCCTGGAATGTTGTAATACATGTACATGATCGATGTCAACTGACAAATATTTTCTTAGTTATGATCATATAAAAGTATATCAATGGTATGATCGTATGATCGTTATGATCGGATTGATCGTATATCGGTGACATGAAGTAGATTTGTATAAGATCTTGGAATCCTATATAGTAATACATCTGTACAAGATGTATTAGCCTACTATATAGGATTCCATGATCAGATGAACGAAGACTACACTGTACCGAATGGCTGATAGGGCTTGATTATCTCAGCAAGATATGAAGGTTTACCAAAGTTTATCATCTTAAAAGTTAGAGAAGCAATCTTGTATTTTACCAGTTCTGAGATGGAAAGCAAATACAAATATTTTAGATGATCGTTTGGCTGTCTGAGAGCGGACTTTTTTGGTTTTGCAAACAACAGGTGCTACATAGTTCTGCACGCGTTGAAGGTGGACGATAGAGGATTTAAGCAGACCGTTAAGCAAAGAATTGCTGTAGTCAATCTTAGAGTGTACATGAACTAATACAATTTCGGAACTCTTGTCGAGTGTATTTGCCGATGCTGGAAAATATATAATTATAATTATTATTGTACGATGTATTGTACACAGCTTTTACACTTACGCTTGCACACTTTTACAGTTTTTTAAAACTTACTTGCTTACACATACGTAGGCCTACAGTCGTACACACTCTTTTTATCCTCTCCTTTGATCTCTAAATCGAAATACAAATGATAACAAACATCATTAGCTTTCTATTTCTATTTCTAAATAGAGACTCGTAAAAATAGACAGGCAAAATGATATACTTCATGCCACGCAGAATCAAGGAAAGAATGTCTGGTAGGACCACAAGGACGCGGCTATATGGGCACGAGATCTGTATCAGCCTCTAACAAGTCTTGTCTGCCGTGGATCAACGCTCCAGACTTGGCCAGTCTACTGCCGGAAGGAAGAATTGAAGATGCGAGTAACTACTGCAGATATGTTCTTGGACAATATTGGGAACGCCCTTCATGTCTCGTTTATCTAACTGGAACGAAGTTAATCCGAGTGGAAAGATGCAACATTCCATTCTGTGGTAAGATATCTATCAATCAATCAATTAATTCGCAGCACACCATTATATCATTCTCTGTTGCCTAAGTTTTCTGGGATTATTTGTTTTTTTTAGTATTTGACGTATCCATGCACACATGTCAGACCTACGTATTTGTAATGTTTCTTATCTTAGTTTCTGTTTTTGGTATGCTTAGTAGTCTACATGCCAGTGGTGTCCTTGCCATTAAGCGCTGATACACGAATAACAAGTACCGCTGGCGTTATATTATTTTTGCAGTCTGATCTGGATTCGACCCCATGACTCTTCAGTCACCTGCTTGAGCGTACTGCGCTACACACTAGACTACCGTCACCGGTGGAAAGAGGTATCAGGAGAACTGTCGAAATGAGTAGTGATGATAAATTAGAGTAGCGTACCTTGATATTAGTCAAGGCAGATATGCAAGGGCTAATGTGTACTAATTTGACATTTTCTAGTCTTTGAGCGACTTGTAGTTCTAGTTACTAGAGTGCATAAAATTGCGGGGGCGTGGGCCAGTGCCTGCCCCTCGAACTGAAATTGTGGCGAAATTATGCATCTAATTGATTTAGCATGATTTGGCATGATGGGCCAATCCCCAGCATGTGAGGATGACCCAGCTTCATGGGGAAGAAGCCTAGGCTCATATGAACACCCTGTTATACCCTTAGATGACAATCAATTTTGTTCTTGAACAAATTGACAATAGTACCGTCGACAGCCTTCTGCGGTAAAACATTCAACTCATCAACAATTCTATTCCCAAATGAGAACTTTCCCACATCCCAACAAAATCTTCCCTTTTACTGTTTATCATTGGGACCCCTAGTACTGCCTGTATTCTGAAATGAGAAAAAATCCACAACCTTCAAATTTGACAATCCCTTAACTATTTTAAATGTTTGAATCAATCCCCTCTCAAACGTCTCGTCTCCAGAGTGGTGAGTCCCAACATCTGCTAGCTTTCCTAATATTGTATACATGTAGCTTTATAGCCCTCTATCATTCTGGTAGCTCTTCTCTGCACCTTCTCCAACAGATCGAGATATTTTTAATAGTGAGGTCTCCATGCCTGAATACAATATTCTAGGTGTGGTCTCACCAGTGATTTCTACAAATTCACCATACTATCTTCAGATCTGTTAGAGATTGTACGAGAGATCATGCCAATAACACAATTAGCAGTAGTAGCTGTCTTCACACACTGCTTGGAGACCTTATGATCTCCATCAATAATGATACCTAGATCCCTCTCAGCTTCTGAAACTGTGAGAGAATCATTACCCAGCTCATAACCAGATTTTTTCAATTCTTGCCCCAAAATGTATGACTTAACATTTATCTGTATTAAATAACACGCAGAAATATTGTTGATTAAGAATACGAAAAAGTCATGTTATAATTTGTAGCAATATACCATCCAACCATGGACACATACCATGGGTCAAGGAGGTCAAATATCTAGGTCAAACGCTTATTAGCGGCGATCGATTCAAAATCTTATTTGCAAACACTAAATGTAAGTTTTATTATTGTTTTAATGAACTTTACTCAGAAATGGGACGCACTTTGGATCTATTGTAATAGTGCAAGTAGGCCTACTACAAACAATAGCAATGCCGAGACTAATGTATTCATTAGAATCTCTACATTTAAATAAAATTGAAATAAATAGCTTAGAGTTCATTCTGAGCAGAGCATTATACAAAATTATTGATGATATTATCATCAATGTCATTAATGTACACCAATAACAACAGTGGCCCCAGGACAGAGCCCTGAGGCACACCACTGGACATACTACTCAAACTTGAAGGACAACCATTCAAAACTACTCGTTGAAGCCTATTGCTCAACCAACTTTCGATCCAGCAAATTACATCATCACCAAATCCGCATGCTCTCAATTTGACCAATAATCGCTTGTGAGGCAGCTTATCAAAAGCCTTCTAAAAATCCAAATAGATCGTATTAATAGCCTCTCCTTTATCAACATTATCATGCAAAAAATTCAGAAAGCCTAATAAAATTTTAATTTGTCAAAAAAGATCTACCAGGAAGAAAGCCATGTTGAGAATATATTGATCAGCTCGTTCAAGTTAGGCCTAGATGTTCGAGCATTTTATTTTTTATAACCATCTTCATGACTTTGCAAATACATGATGTCAAACAAACTGGTCTGTAATTACCTGGGTCGGGCTTTGAGCCTTTCTTGAAAATAGGAGTGACATTTTCTATCCTACAATCTTACAGAGGGAACAACACCAGTAGAGTAGGAACGAGCAAATATGATACTTAGTGGTTTACTTATGACTGAAGCTGTTTCAATTAAAACTTTTCGCGAACGACCATCAGGTCCTGATGCTTTATTAGCAGCAAGACCAGACAAAATGTTGTTTATAACATGTTCATCAAATAAAATGTCTTTCAAGATATCATCTTCACTGCCTTCTAATCTTGACTTGAATGAAGGCGGCTCCGAGTTTTCCTTAGTAAAAACTGAGGAAGAGTAGTCAATTAGCTCCTCTTAGTAGTCAATCAACTCTTTCCTATCCCAAATAAATAATTATCAATACCATTCTTGTTTTGAAAGATATCCGATCGAAATTTGGTGATGTTGGCTAGACTTGAATGTTCCATATTACTGGTAAATATTACAGGAATCGGTTCTAAAAGATAGCTCATTAAAGAAACAGAGTACTCATAATGATTTCCCATGTTAGCCACAGCCTCGCAGACCCCCTGCCGAAAAATGACGAAACAAGGAAGATTTCCCCACGCAGGGGGTCTGCGAGGCTGTGGCTAACATGGGAAATCATTATGAGTACTCTGTTTCTTTAATGAGCTACCTATAGATTGTCCCGCTTGGGTGGCCGAGTCGATAGCGAGCTTGCCTGATAAGCAGGATGTCACGGGTTCGATTCTCAGCCGGGTCCGTCTCTGACAGTATCCCTGGATACGGAAACAGACGCTAGACTTAGCTCTACAGCTCTATATATATATAGTGCAAAATTTGTGACTATGTCAAATAGGCAGATCTAGTGGGGCTCCAAACCGCAAGTTAATAGGTAGGCTAATTCCGTTCTCAAATAATTTACATTATTTTATGGGTCCTTTTTTTAAAGAAAGAGTGTATAGTGTGTGTATAATAAAGAGTGTATAATATATAAATTTATGGCAGCATTCAAGATCTAATTTAACATCTTCTAACAAAATTTCATAGGAATTGTCGGTCTAGCAGCCGGGATATGCACTTTTTGCATGTCAATCCAACTTTTCAGCATAAAATTGCCATGGAAGATATATATTTAAATTTATTTATTCTGTTCGCCCAGAAAAGGGCCGTTTGGTCACCATTTAAAAAATAATATAACGATGTAGCAGCTCGAAATGTCCACCTTCTTCATTTTAACACATGACTGCAACCTGTGGTGAAACGTTTGTATTGCCTTATTAATGAAGCTTGGGGCAGCTCGTTCCAAATAATCTGTAACGCATCTTCCATTTGATTGCCATCTGTTGGCTTTGGACTTAGACTACTGTATCTAGTAATCATTTCCAAACGTATCTGTTCATATGTTTATCTGGTTATGTGTTTCAAATTGCTCGTCATTTGCAAATTTCCTGTTCAAAAGTGTTATAATACACAGCATATCGAATCTGAAATGTATGGTTGATGTGCATAAACGTGCATGTATAACTCGGCTGTTAGACCAAGTATGTCAATGAAATTTGGTGTTGTGGTATTCAATGCGACCCTGGATCATCCCATACATGTATAAACCCTAAACCCTTATTGATTGATTGATTGATTGATATTACAATCAGACGACATAATATGACGAAAATATTAACAAATTGAGTAGGGACGGTATTTTTTGGTGCACCGTGTATATAAACAATCATTCGCTCTCATTTATTAAGTCATTTAACGTGATACTTGTTTTGTTTGTAATCATGAATATTATTTCCATGAAAATGAACCAGAAAATAAACCAGAAAATAAACCAGAAAATAAACCATAAAACGTGAATTAAACCAGAGTAGTGCTTACCCTTTATGAAAAAATTAAAAAGGTAACCCGTTTTCAACTGAAATAAATCAGATATAATTTTAACAAACCAGCAATGGTGACGCTTCCTGATTGTTTCCGTTAATTTATAATAATAATTAATTCGGAAATTCACTAAAAATAACTTTTAACAATTTCTAGTGTGCCAAAACTTATTTTGGCCAGCGAAATTGGCCGAGAGATTTGGATAGCATTTTAGTTTTTGATAAGTTACAATGGATAGTAAAGGTGTTTAGCTTGCAACAATTGTGGAATGTGGACAACAACAAAATAAATGTCTGATATCTACATGTAAAATCAATTAATTTTCATGCGCAGAGTGTGATTCACAGCAGAGTCGATGTTACAAAGGCCACTGCATACCAACCTCGAAGAAATGTCAGGAAATTAACTACTGCCTAGATAAAGATAGCAGCGATATCACTTGTGGTAGGCCATTTAATTTTATGATGCTTGATTTAGTTTTTTTAACAAACTATATGGATGCCTCTTTCCCAAAATATATAAGTTATCTTTCATTATGGCGAAGCATGTTAGGCTACTCTGATGATAGGCTAGGCCTACTGTTTGATATAGGCTAAGAATTATCCCACATTTATACAGACCCGCATAGCTTAACGTCAAAGGTTTAGAAAAGAAATGTTTAACGCATTTTAAAATCTAAGACTACAATTATTATGCATTCGTTAACAAGGCAGGTCTAGGCCTATACCAATTCTATTCATGCTTATAAGATCTGTGATTTTTATTTTTTGTAAGATTAGGCCTATATAAGTAGGTCTAGGCCTTATTTTACTCGGGTCAATTTGGTAGAAATATAAAAGTGCCAATGTTGGACTTCATTGCCAGTCACACAAAGTCTACTTACAATTATAGCTTGAGTTATATTGATTTTTGGACTATAGGCCTATGTACGAGGGTTGTTCCGAAAGTAACGGGACTGGTCTTATAACAAAATAACCGTCAGAAGTAGAATTATAGAATTTGGCAGAACATTATAGCTATATCTTGTCTATTAATAGCAGAAAAATATTTAAATTACCGCGGATGATGACGTCGCTAGGCCACCTCACGCGTGATGCCTGTATGACGTTATGAACATGCGTCATAACGTATCCATAAAGGGGAGTGGAAACGACGTTGAACAGCGTTACGCAATAAGGTTTATGTTTAAGGTAGGTACATATGCCTACAGTAGTTACATCAGATTACAGAAGGTATATGGTGAGCATCGTATGCGTCTTGCTCGAGTTTTGAATGATTTAATAAGTTTAAAACTGGAAGAACAAGCAACGACAACGAACCATTCAGCTTGTTCATAATTATGGCATGGACTTATGTATCACTTTCTATAGCATCTTGCGCGCTGCGCTCGTTGACTAGCTGAGAGCCGGCTAGCCTATTCACCTTACACCGACTGTTTGCTATTATGGCAATGGAGAGTAGGCTAAATTGGCTTGCCAAGACTTACAACTCTTGGTCGTCACTGAGCTTTGGGTAGCCTACTTATGTAAATATAATCAGTTTTGCATTCTTTGTTGGACTTATTAATTAGCAAGTAACCCATTCTTGTAGCCTATAATAACAACTCGTATCTGTAGTCAAGGTCTCTATCCTGCATAAATCAGCCAAAACGAAATCCTGTAGATCCTTGTAATTAGTGTATTAATATCATGGACATTTGGACTAGATTTATTTAGCAATCTGCATTTTAATTTAATTTTCTATTTTTTTACATGTATATGCATATTTCAATTTGTGGGCACATTGTGTTTGATAATAACAATCGGCGATTGCCAAATCGAAAGTAATTAACGAATATAGAATATACAAAAGTAGGATATATATCTATTGTATATATCTATTAGGGTGGTCCTTATTATAATGGTAAAAAATTAAAATATGAAATTTCAATGGGGAACCCTCTTGTTTTGTACTTTTGCTAATAAGATGTACTTCAGCAAAAATTATCAAATTTGGATAATATTTAGAGATGTCTACCGAAACTATAAGTTTAGTACAGTAACCGTATGCAAATATAATGTAAATGACTGTACATTGCATACACCAAAGTTCCAATGACTGTGACAACACTCAGGCTGCCAGGGTCTCCTTCCTGCAGTCTGGAAATCATTTGCAGTGATCACAAACAACGTGTTGAAGGTCCTGTTTCTGGTCCTCTTCACATGTATGAAGACGATTCGCTCTCCATCAATGCAACTCCTCATTCCGAGACGTTATTATATGACCTGAATTTCTTTTACGATATCTCCGCTGCTCAGTAGCTTGCATCGTTACTCCAATCTTCAGGATTACAGTCAAGACAGATTGGTTCTATACCAAGATACCTCAGTGTGTTTCAAGTGTTTGTTGTTGATGTCTTCTTCGTCAATGGTTGCTCGTTTCCTTATTTCCGTAGAAACATCTACAGTTCTACTTGAAAAACTTGCACTATCTTGGGCTTGTGTCTAAAGTTGTTTCCTGAAAAAAGAAAGCAAGTGCTACATTAACTGTCTCTTCTGCACGGTACCAAAGATATCCAAACATCTTCTCTGTACCTATAGTGGCAACACTTGCGTTAATTATTTTGTACCTGTGTAAGATCTTCAGCAACTGCACGTTATTTCTTGGTGCTGATGTAGGAAGTGATTCTGTCAACCACGTTTTCAAGTAAATATGCACCACAAGATGGCAACATCTCTCAGTCATTCAGTTATTCTCAGTCTTCCTTTTTAGAAAGAGGTAACTGACCAACATCCAACATTTGACGACATATACATGTATATTGCTGTACTCATCCAGCGTGCCCGATACATTCCGGCCGAGCCATGCAATGAACATTACGAGGCGGTGTACCACCGAGGAAGAGAATAATTTTCTCTAAAAGTTCCTTGTAAGCATCACAAGTTTGTATGGTTGACATCAGGGCGTATGCAGATGCCAGGACATCATCTTTTACGTTTCATATATCATTGGCTGTGCAGCTGTCGTCCATATAGCTGCTCTGTCATTCGATTGACGATTTGAAGAACATCAAAAGCTCAAAAATAAATATATTGTTGGTGACAACTGAATTAGGAAACATGGAATAAAAGTGACATTGCTGTTTTTCATTTTCTTGTATCTTTGACGTGCACATATATAGTGGCATCAGTGTCATACATAAATTTTGAACTCATAATATAAAACACAAAGTGTTTTCCAGTAAAACTTCACAGCTCGGTAGATATCTCTAAATTTCATTCGATTTGCATGAATTTTGCATGTAATAATATTTCAGCTATAGGAATCAATCCACAGGGTGCCCAATTAAAATTTCAAAAAATTTCGTATAAGGACCACCCTAATATCTATGCAATAAGCCTACATTACAAGAACGAAATAAAAAATTGCAATTAAGAATATTATTACAGCATCAATGCCGAGAGTATTGCACGTCTACAACACATGTATAATTCTTAATCCTGTAACGCATGCTCCCAAACTGCAGCAATTTTTGCAACCATTCTGATTGAAACTACCTAGGAGACAAAAAATGAAGGTTAAAATTCATTTATTTCACAATCATTATATTTTATTTTCAAGGAGGGCTAAATGGGGGAGGGGGTCGCCCACTATAGTGGACACCACGCTTTAAAATACCTGTTTTGTGGTGTTTTATCAGTAAAATCTAAAATTTAGGCCTACATCGGCAGATTCAAAACAAGTGATTCAGTGCTCTACTGCTGCAGCTGTGTACACAATAACACTACAGACTTGCGATCAGGAAATATACATAGCAGAACTTGTACACTATTATTGTATACATTATTATTGTTTTACACAATATTGTGTATATTTATGAGCATAATATTATTATTGTGTACATCTTACTCAGATAATGATATAGTAAAGTCCATAACTTGCGCATTCCGAGAGCCATTTATCTGCGGATACGTTTCGCTCGGTATTGGACAGGCCCAATGGAGGAGAACGACTGACGAGAGGAATCTGTTTCCAACAACTTCTGGTATGCATTGTTTAAATACAATACAATAAAACAAGGTAGAGGTTGGGCGCCATTTTCGTTACAGTTCTTAGGCACGGAGCTGATCCCGATCCTGAGCGATATCAGCACACAGGTGACATAGTCATTCATCCGACATAGTCATGAGATCCCAACCTCACTCTATACAGTCCAATTTTGATAATTGGATCATATACGCCAGACCTGTGGTAACCTTCGCAATCTTCTGAAGCAGTCACGTACTACGTACTAATTGCTTCCAATTAACAATACAATACAAAACAGTAAAACTCGAGCACAAAGTGCGGTTCATCATCTAAAGATGGTATCCTTAACATAGTACACAGTCAGACTGAAAACATGACTGAAGCCTAATTTAACAACAGTTTCTATGCCATCATTGACGCAGGAGTTCTGAGATTCGAACCACAAACCTATTGATCAGCAGCCCAGTAGTTCAATTGTTCAACCGTTACACAATCTTATATTAATAAATGAGATATAACGATAAATAAAAGTTAAATAAAAGCCCGTGTAAATTCTATCAATACTTAATGTCAAAAGTTCGATTAACAAGCAAACTCAATGATTGAGTAAGAACATGACTGAAGCAAAGAAAAGTCTCGTTAATGGGATTGATGATCATTGCTATAACAGCTGTAAGCTGCTTCACTCTCCATTGCTATTATAGCAAGCAATCGGTGTACGCAGGCATCAGCAAAGACACGCTTTAACGGCTGCAATTAGCTAAATCGAATTTGGAAAAGAAATCCCGGGTATCCCGCCATCTGGAGAGATCAAATTTATTAGTACGGCCTCGGTATCGAGACATTGACTAAACCTAGTAACCGCAACCAGAATAATGACAAATTCAGAAAAGAGTGGATTGATAAATGAATAAGCTTAGTTAAGACATATAAATGCAATATGCACGTGCAGATGAGAACTTGCTACTGAGTAAATCTTCTGTATTCCTATTGTATAACTAGGTGCTATCTTTCTATCTCTAGTGCACCGCCCAATGGCAGGTCCAAGACACCAAGATACATATTCTGAGACACAGTCTGCTATCCCGCTCACTAATGAGCACTCCGTCGATCATCAAGTTGATCCCATCAAAGGCTATGGCTTTACCACACCTGAAATATACCCTTTTTCTTGGGTATAATATATCTGACTTCCGATATTGGTTTCCCGTTGCCTTCCTCGGTATGAAAATAGCTGCGTGAGTCTGCTTTTGCGAAATATGTGCAGTTTTCAGTTGTTATATTCTCAAGTTTCCCGGAACCAACACGGGAATATATAGGTAGGTCTACTAATGTTGTCAATTTACCAACTGCTAGATTAAAAGAGGGAGATTTGATATGTATTCTCAAAAGGCCAGATGAACTTGACAAAATCTGAACGTTGAGTTTGAAATCTTGACAAATTTTATTTTTAAAAGCCCTACATCATTGATTTTATCTCGAAATTATAACCGCGATGGAAATCTTTTATTATTAGATGACAAATATTTAGGCTTAAGCAACCAATAATTGAACCAGTAGACCTAAGCCCTAAGCTACCAAGCAAAGCGAAACGCAACCATATGAAAATATACAAAGTCACTTCTTCCCCCCTCCGTGTTACTCCCTCCCCCCCCCCGGTTGTTTTACTGTGGTTTTGCATTGACCTCAGAGATTCACAGACACGTCGGTTTATCACCGGGTGGAAGTTGATTAGCGTCTTTTTGAAAGGAGAGGGGAGGGGGTGGGTCTTGATGACTTTATCGTTGAGAATTAGTTCACAAGTGCACTCTTTAGTCAATTTGCCATAATATGATGCCTATTTGTGAAAATTTCATGTTTAGCCTACACTTAGACAAAATTCCTTTCAATTCCATAACGCTGCACGGTTTCAAAGCACCACCCCCCACCGGTACGTATGGTTCCAACCCCCCACCCCACTCTTGCGCATTTTAAAAAAAAATTCCTATAAATCTGGCAGAAGTTATTTCATGTTCCTTAAAAATGTTAATAATTATGATACTCTTTGGTCTATAAAAAAAACTGTATGTCGCGGATTAATCATAAAAATATAATTGTATTTTTTTCCGACAGGCGCCCATCAAGTTAATCCGAAATTTATCAACGTGATAAAGAATTACATCATGTCGGTTAAAGTCAACTCTGGAAATGAAGGGGACAGAATTGTGCTGCTGTCACCATTGACAACATTTTACTCTGCCACTCTCATACAGTTTGAATACACCGTAGATTCTTCAACAGTCAACAGCAAACTGGTGGTTGTTCTATACTCGAAATTTCGCGTTCCTCTGGAACAACTGTCTGCTAGAAGCTTTAATTTCGAAACAGTAATAAGAACGGAGGCATGCATACCAGCAGGAGTCTACCACATTGGTTTTGTAGCCGAACTGGGATCTACTGAGCCCGCATCTGACATCTTTCTGGACTCTATAGAAATTATGTATTCAGGAAGTGGATGCCCTGTCTCACTGATGCAATTTCCAGGTAGGAAATAATATCGTTGGTTTGAAAGTTTTATACATATTTAATTTATTTAGTCTACTTATTTATTTCTATGTTTTAATGTCCTGGGTTGTAAATGATCATTTGTAAAAAATATAAATTTTATATTATTGCTTTAGAAACATATGTGAAGATAAGAGTTTCTATCTGTCTCTGTCTCTGTCTCTGTCTCTGTCTCTCTCTCTGTCTCTCTCTCTCTCGCTCGCTCTCCCTCCATATCTCTCTGTCTCTCTGTATCTCTCTCTCGCACTATCTCTCACTCTCTTTCTCTCTTTCCCTCCCTCCCTCCCTTCCTCTTTATCTCTCGCTCTCTCTCTCTCTATCTCTCTCTCTTTCTCTCTTTCAATGACCTGACTAACGACTGGTCCATGGCATATAATTGCAAAGTTAATATGACATTTTCTTGAAGTCAATTTTGCGGTCTCATAGGTCTCCTTAACCAGTGAATGCGTGGATCGGCTCCTACAAAACACGCGCAGCTTTCGGTTGGTCTATTCTCACATTCGTCGGAGTCAACACGGCTAGATAACATTCCACATGTATGTGACAAATATCCAAAACTCTGGAATGCCGTCTCCCTGAAGGTGCCGCTGAAAATTAAAGATGAGCGTTAATATAGGCCCTATTATAGGCCACAAATGGCACTCGCGTGTTCTGACTTAACAACAGTTATATTCAAATTGGCCTTCTAGTTTGCAAAGAGGATATTAAAGTCATTTTTCATTCTCATTGAAGAAATCATCAATATACGAGCAAAAGTTAAACGTGTTTGTAGAATATACACGGGTATAATATAGCATCAAGGATGCATTACAATAATGATTTCAATATTCTAGAAATAATAAGAAATAAATAAGAAATAAAGTGAATGTTACAAAAATCATAGACTTTAATAAAATATTTCCTTTATGAAAATCAATGCAGGTGTGAATTTATTAAAATCATCGAATTTATATTGGACGAGTTAATTCCGCCAGACATAATAATCGACCAACCGAAAGCTGCTCACGTGTTCGCCGAAGCCTACTACCAGCGACTAATGCAGTCACTGGGAAATGATAAAAAATTAGAAATTGAAGAATAATATAATATACTGTATATTTGATCGGTCTTATAATTAACCAGAGGCGTAAGCGAGGTCCCCCCCCCATTTTAATTGTTTTGTCACAGCTACAAAATCGTTTCGTCACAGTTACAAAATTGTTTTGTCCCAGCTACAAAAGTCCTAGGCCTACCAATCATGTAGTTATAATACAGGGTGAGTTAGAAAAAAGCCACTCCACAAGCGAAATCTCAATAACTGCTTCAAAACTCAACATATTTTCCAAATATTTTAGGGCCTTCTGGAGGAGGAAAAATTGAATTTTCCATCTAATCTCCGAATCTGGTCGAAAAATGGTCTTTGTTAATAAAGTTACAGAGTTTCTAAATCAAGATAAAAAAACATATTAACAAAGTTTATTCATATAGCCATGGTACAATGGATCGAACAGCATAGTCCGGAATTTGTCAAGAAGGATGAGTGGCCACCAAACTCACATGGCCTCAATCCTCTTGACCACCACGTCTGAGGCGTTATGCTTGAGCGGTACAAAGTGCTCTCTGCTCACTCAATCAACCAACACGATTGAACTCAAAGCCGTGCTGGGGGCAATCTGGAAAGACTTCGCATAAGAGGCCATCGACATGGCTGTGCTGGCATTCCGGCAGAGGCTACACCGCGCATTCGAAAAATGGCGGTCACTTCGAACACGCTTTAGGGTAAAATCAGCAGCAGAAAGTTAACCCTATATTCAAAAAGAAATGACAGCCTGTTTAATAAGCTACAGTATGTAAATATGTTTTGTTACATTTATTAGTAGAAGCTCTGTAATTTAATTTACATTGACTATTTTTTGATCGAATTTGGAGGTTAGGTGTCAAATTTCATCATCAAGACAGTCTTGACATGTTTTTAAAATATCTGGACAAAGTTATTGAGATTTCGGTAGAGATTTCCTTAAACTCACCCGGTATATGAAGGAAGGCCTGTCCTACATCTAAACCAATTCTTATTCTTATTAGGTTATATATTAGGCCTATTTTTATTTTATTTTATTTTTATTCCTTCATTTATTATAGCTCTATCACGTCAAGGTTTTCTTATGACGTCAGTGTAATAGTGTAGCGGTTAAGCTACCGGTTCAAATCCCATGATTACTAATGGATATAACTTATAAGATTTCGTTTAATTAATTCTTTACTTTATATCAGCAACTATGATAATAAGTATTGTAATCAAACGGACCAACGGTTCGTTCGAAATGCTTTTACCTCGACGTGTATTCGGTTTATCCATATGCAGGATTGGACACGGAAACCGACGTTAAACCCACAGCTATATCTGTGAAGTATTGATACAACTGTATCTGTATTTGTTATATAAATAATTCTACATTGCAAACTACCAAATGCTGAGTTGAAAAATATAAATGATTATAATCTGTGTTTTATAATAAATAGCAGTTATAAACAACTCATAATCAATTAATTATATATCAATATCATAGTAGGTCTATTATAGGTTAACTGACCTGATTTTACACGGGCACTTGTCAGAGCCTTAGGGCCTTTGTGTCCCATTTTGCACTCTCTGTTTACTTGTGCATGTTTCAGTGACTTGATTAGTGTGAAATA
>JAQFZF010000598.1:0-16858 GCA_034695365.1 Enchytraeus norvegicus | reverse complement strand
GCAGGGCCCGAGGCAGGGCCTGACAAAAAATGACAGGGCCTAGGCCCTGCCTTGTGTATAGCTGGCGCCGCCACTGACGGTGAGGCTTTAGCCATTGATGGTTTCGAACTCAACTTTAGCGCTGAAAGATGAGTTGGATATACATGTAATGATGTAATGTTATTAATACATTTAATTTCAATGGATGGATGTGATGACGTTTAAATAATTTTAAAATAATGCTATACATTATTTTGCTGACCTAAGTAATTTGTTATAATGTTACGTCACTACAGGTTGCATGGAATTCTTATGCTTTTTGTTTATTTTCTACTAATTTTGATCACTTCGTGTAACCGGCTTGACTGAAAATGGCAGACAAGAAAATGACGGACAAGCAAAGCGTCTAGGCAGGAATTTGAACGACAAGAAATTGAAGGACAAAGAGTTGAGGCAGGAATTTGGACGACAGGAAAATGTAGGACAAACTGTGGAGGCTGGAATTTGAATGACAGGAAAATGAAGGACAAAGATTCGAGGCAGGAATTTGAACGACAGGAAAATGGAGGACAAGGAGTTGAATTACTATTACAATGTACTTTGGTAATTATAGTTTAGCCCATTAGTTGTATTTGTGCAATTAAATTATTTTACTGTAATAATTACATAAATATTTTTCCAGGATAAAAATCTAACGCATAATTAAAACCATTATCGTTAATCATTAATTCCTTTATGCATATTTTGTAAGTTTAAATGCTTCAATGTTTACGTCTATAATGGTTGCATAATGTGTGTCAGTATATATATATATATATATATATATATATATATATATATGCAATATAAAAGTCAAGCGACATACTGACTAGGCCAATTAGAATCTATCTGTCAAGTGTACTGCCAAATGGCAGGTCCTAGGTACATTATTCTGAAACAGTCTGCTATCACCCTCACTGATGAGCACTCCATCGATCATCAAGTTGATCCCATCAGAAGGATATACCTTTACCACACTTAACATGTAACCTTCTTCATGGGAATATATATTTTGACTTCCGAGGTGGTTTCCCGTTGCCTTCCTCAGTATGAAGTAGCTGCGTTAGTCAGCTTTTACGAAACATGTGCAGTTTTCAGTTAGTCTATTTTCAAGTTTCCCGGATCCAACACGGGAAACCAATTAGAATAGTGTCACTCCAATTATTTAATATTCTGATGTATTTGCAATTGCATTTGTGTTTGCTATTTGAGTTAAGCATTTCTCAATTTATTACTTATTATTATTATTTTATTTTTATTTTTATTTATTTATTGCCCTGGGTTATTATTATTATTATTATTATTATTATTATTATTATAATTATTGTAATTATTATTAAAACTATTACTGTTTGACTAGTAAATGTATTTGTAATCGTTTTCATTCAGTCCATGCAAGATATTATCCTGCATGGACGCTTTGTCTGTCATTTCCTGCCTCGACTTTTACAATTCCCTTGTCCTTCATTTTCCTGTCTGTCATTTTCCTGCCTCGACATTTCCTTTTATTTGTCCTTCATTTTCCTGTCTGGCATTTTCCTGTCGGCCATTTTCAGCGTTCCCCTATAAAGCTCTAATCCTCTGAGCTTTTAGACATACTTTACATGTAACTTTACAACAAAGCTACATGTAGACGCGTTGTCCCAGTTGGATAGCCTAATCGGTAACACGCTTTCTCCATAGGCAGGATGTCACGTATGTCCTAGCCAGGTCCGTTTCTGACAGTAACCTTCGATTCAGAAACATACGTTAAACATAATTTAACAACTGTTTAAAGCACACTTCATGACTACCTACCATGGAATGGATGTCGAATTCGTGTTCGATGATGGAAGGGGCGATGCTTGACTTACGCGATGAGCAAGTTCCAGTAAGAAGAGATCTTGAAGGTACTGCTGGAAGAGCAAGCACATCATCTTGTTCCAGCTCTTCCTCATTACTGAGGGGCGAAGCATCTGTGCCTCTCCTCTCCAGCTCACATGACTGCTGTGCTTGCTTATCCAGCAGCTGCTTCCTAAAGTCCACCACTGATGGCCTCTGGAGGAATGGAGCGCTTCTGATGACTCTTATGGGCGATGTTTTACTCTGTGGTTTATCCACTTGATCGCAATCAATGAGTTGAGCCTCGATGACGTCACTATCGCAAAGGTTATCCGCCTGATTGTTGTTGATAGATATGTTGGAATCATTTTGGCAGAAGATCTTCTGGTGTGGTTCATCTTGTAGGCTCTCTTCTGTGCCTAGTCTCTGAGATGAAGAGGCTCGTGAGATCGGCTTACTCATATTTGGTTTGTTCATATTTTCAAAGGCATGATAATTGTAAGTTAATTAGATATTTCTATTATAAAAAGTTATCTAGATCTATTCCAACATTCATCATAGTTTAAGTGCTCTTCTTAATACTGTATATATTCTTAACTGTGTATCTCAAACCATGCACTTTAAATATACCGAAGTGTACTATTGTAACAATTTTTCCATTTTAAGTTCTTTTTAATAAAATTAACGTTTCCTGATATCAATATCTTTAACTCTATCTCTCGCTCTCTCTCTCTCTCTTAATTTCTCTCTCTCTCTCAGCGCACTGCCTAACGGCAGGTCCATGGCACACAACAGTAGATTTTGTATGCCATATTTTCTTGAAGACAATTTTACTTCTGAATGGTTACCTTAACCAGTAACTGTGCTAGTCGCCTTCTACGAAACACGTGTAGCTATATTGATCTATTCTTATGTTTGCGGGATCCAAAACGGCCCTAATTATCTTTGACTATAATCGCAATAATTATAATTGGTCCAGATCAAGGTTGAGGACTGGCCCATCAAGGCCAAGGCCAAGGTCAAGCCACGGCTTAATAACACCGATATCAACGACAGTATTGTGGTAATATTAAATATACTACATGTATTACGATACTCGTACATCATGCATTGTAATAATATATATCTAAGAGATACTAGAAAGTAAATACCGGTACTTATATATTTGATTACGGAATGAATACTGCTGGATACTCATTTTTATCTTCAATATAACATAGATTTACGATACGCTATCAATGAGAAATATCATCTAATATTTCGATGTCATTATGGCAAGCACTACAGCCTATGTCAATATCAACTTGATAATTTATTTACTTTGAGCCAAGCATTTCTCTGCATCCTGTTGTAACTCGGCCCCGTGTCAGAGTGAGCTGTTTTAGAGGTTTAGGATCAGTTTAATATTTTCTATTTTCTATGAATATATAATTATCATCGTGGTTGTTCAGTACTCACTATTAATGCAACTGATGAAGTGGCGTGAAATATTGTATTCTAAGAATATCGTATTCTTCAACTAATGTAACTATATCTCTCTCTAGTGCACTGCCAAATGGCAAGTCCAAGGTACATATTCTGATGAAACACAATCTGCTATCACGCTTACCAATGAGCACCCCGTCGATCATCAAGTTGATCCCATAAAAAAGGCCATGCCTTTACTACACCAAAAAAAATTATTGGGAATATGCAGGGTAGGCCAGAATAAATGCAACTACTTTGACGGCTTATAACTTCGACAGTTTTTATCCGAACGTCTCGCGCTATGCACCAAATTATTGCAAATTATCCATTCTATGATTCTGCCAAATATCTAAAAGATGCCTTACTTCGTTTGTGAATAAATGTCATTATTCATGGGTGCCTCATTTTCAGCGAAATAACGTGAAATCTGAAAGTCTGAAACTCAAGATATCGACTTTGTGCATTTATAGGCCTAACAATGTTAAAATATTGTCATAATATTTCCTCGTGGTGTGAGCACTTAAAAACGATTCAATTCACATCTGATGATGAAGGATTTCCCTTCTAGAAAATGGAATAAACATTAGTACGAGTCCTATTCTCTGCTGGGCGGAGATGAGTCAGGCACTCGTGGACTCGGCCATCGCTAAGTGGTTACGACGTGTGAATGCAGTTATTCTGGCACACTGTGAACACATTGAATATTTGTTCGACTAATTCTGTATTTACTTAAGACATTTATTGCAAATCCAATACTGTTTTTAACATTGTTAGGCTTATAAATGCATAAAGGTGATATCTTGAGTTTCAGATTTTCAGATTTCAAGTTATTTCGTTGAAAATGAGGCATCCATGAATAATGACATTTTCTCAGAAACTGTTAGCAGCATCTTTTAGATATGTGGCAGATTCATAGAATGAACAATTAGCTATAAATTGGTGTATTGAATGAGACGCTCGGATAAAACTTTCAAAGCTATAAGCCGTCAAAATAGTTGCATTTATTCTGGTTTACCCTGTATATTCTGACTTCCGAGGTGGTTTCCCGTTGCCTTCCTCAGTATGAAAATATCTGCGTTAGTCGGCTTACGAAACATGTGCAGTTTTCAGTTAGTCTATTCTCAAGTTTTCCGGATCCGACAACTATATATTAATCATTAAATATACATGTTTCTCGACTTAATTAAACTACCGGTACTGAGAACTTAAGGTAATTAAAAATGAATTATTGAGGTTTAATGAATGAAGTTTGTCTTATATTTATATACCGATCCCTGTGATTGCTATATTGCTATTCAAAATTAATCAAATTACAATTAAATATGCAAAATGCATACTAGCAAATTGTTTCCTAGGCCTACACAACGGGATCGTGATCTTTAGGAGGCCTACTGAGTTTGTCGCTCCTGCAGCCTATTGTAGTAGACAGCGATGAACTCAACACAAGTAATTACATATTTAGTTCCTACACCAGTATACCAATCCTCGACCAACAATATGATTGATCGATGGTGTGCTCATTGGTGAGTAAAATTGTCTGTAGATTTCTCCGCCCTGAAACTAACAGGCTGAGCGCTATATCACTATACTGAAACTACAATCTTATTAACCCATCGCATTGTAAACTTACGCAAATGATTCTTATCTATTGTTTTACTTACATATTTCTATCTCTCATTTAGGTACAACTCTGATCTTATATACAACAGAACAATCAACACTGTTAACTGACTGACTGACATTCTCACTATTCCTCCTGTTTCCGGAGAACACTAGATCAGGGGTTTACAAACTGTGATCCGTGGACTAGAGCGTGTTCGCGAAGAGTATGTCGGTGTCCGCGAACAACTTTCTGGAGATATTAGCTTCACTCAATAAAACAAAATATGCAAACGATGAAAAATCAAAGTCTGCAAAACTAGGACATCGTAGTTTTTCAATTGAGTCAATTTTTATGCAGGCCTAATATTATCCGACGTAGCCGTACACTTCGCCATTAATTATAGATTTTCTGACAAAAATAATCACTGTTATTCTGACTAAAATTGGAATATTGAAGTGAGAAGTGATAACAGGCACTTTTTAAGTACGGGGTCCGCGATTAGTGCTGAAAAAATGAGTGGTCTCTGGCCCAAAAAGTTTGGGAAGCACTGCACTAGACCATGCATGAAATTGCTGCAATACTGTAACATTTTATTTCATCATTGACATTCAGCATTAAATTACGTCTATCGAACATCATAATCATCACATTAATTTAGATCAATATTAAATAGTAGACCGATCAATAATAATATATTATAGTCTAATTATTTCGTGTGCATATATGTTAAAGATATTACATGACGTTAACAACTTTATCCAAATGCTAATCGCTTAATTATTTATTCCAATTTATTTGGCAAACTAACTGGTTCATAATATTTCTGTCAACCCGTTTCCAAGCCATTGATCCGTGGCATGCTGTACTTAATCCGACTATAGAGTCGACAGCCCCATTCGCCAGATAAGTGGTTACCTTCGAAATCCTATGTAGTGTAGCACTTACTCACTATGTATCAACCAATCAATCACAAGCATTTATATAGAGCACTATTAACTAAGCGCTCATGGTCAGTGAAGGGAAACGTAGCCTAGCCTGCCACAGACCACAACTGAAGTGGCAGCACCTCTGCTAGTCTGGAATATGAGAAGACAACGACGTCATAGCGTAGATCACTTTGTTCTTCACCGAAGTATCTGCTTCAGTCGCCTTTTACGAACACGTGCAGTTTTCAGTTGGTCTATATTCTCAAGTTTCCTGGAACTAACACTGGTAAAAATGTACTAATGGCCATAACAATTAGCCAACGCACGTAGATATGAAAGACATTGGTTACCTGTAGCAAACTTTTCATTCAGAGAGTTTATTTTCATGATGATTCTGCTGGAACCGAACCATGGGAGCCACATTCCGGTTGGATAGTCTAGTCCGTCGCAAGCTTTCCTTAGGCCTATAAGCAGAAGGCCACGGGTTTGAGTCCAAGCTGGGTCAGTCTCTGATGGTATCCTTGGATACGGAAAAAGATTATACCTTATATCCTAACGCAGGGGCGTCTACTCCTATACCTCCAACCAAAATTGGGGGGGCGGAGTGGAAAAATCAAATCTGGTCTAGTCTCGAACCTTCATCATTTATCGATTTTTTCAAGCAGTGGCGGATCCAGAAGATGTGCAATAAATTTATTTTGCTCGTTTCGCTCGCAAGTTTACACATTTTATTTAACAAATCGTGCACGGAGACATAGCGAAATTTTAGGGGAGGCTCAATTCCATGAACCCTGATAAAGTTTTCGAACAAACTTATAGGCCTACCCACTTTTCTGGATCCATTTGGGGGGAGAACTGTTGCGCCTTAGAGTCTCTTTAAATTCGGGTGGGATAGACTTCACTGGTTTTACGTGCTTGATCATTAAAATTATAGTACGGTAAACGTTCAAATTAACTATGACTGAAATTTATTTTCTTAAACGTTGTAGTTGTACACGCTTTACAGCGTCGATTTCACAACCCAGAGGAGTCATAACAGTTCAGCCCAGTCGGACCTCATTGGCTGTATCTCTGAAATTAGGTTAGAAATGGAGAGCAACGTTATTAAACTAAATGGAAAGAAATGCCAGCAATGCGAAATAGCATATTAACAGATCACTGTGCATTATACAAATTATATACTCGTAGATCAGCACTGGAGCTTTGGGGAAAACTCTTTCCTCTCTCTCCCTAACAATAAAATTGAAATAAACGTAACATTATTTATTTCTGTGGAGTGTTACATGTATATCTTTCACCAAGAGGCAGAACCCCACATCTCTCTCCAAATAGCAAACTACTCGTATATCAAACGAGAGCTGAGTTACACTGTGGGTTTTTATAAGTATTCGTTGGTTAGCTCATATCAATAATCTTGCCCTGCGATAAAGAATTGGTCGTTCTCTATTATTTGCACAATTTAACAGGAATCGGTGGACTGACTGGTTTAGCTATGTTGCGATAATAAAAGTTAGCTCTCTCACTTATAAGAACCACAGTGTAGGCTTCAGTGTGTGATTCAGTGTACAATGCGAACTGTAGTTAACGACCATAAATTATAGGCGTCATCAAAGACCAATTAATACTTGACGTTCGTTTCGCAGCTCGAAAGTATCCCTGCATGCTGCCTCTCGATATAAATGTAAACTCGGCATTATTAAACACGATTCACAGTTTATAGCCTAGAAAGATTTCTGTAGAATGTTAAATTATTCATATTGAAATATCCTTTTCACATTTGTATAGTTTCTTGTGTAGGACTATTCAACATTTGGTTCTATATGACCTTGACTAATCGAGAACAAGAGTTTTGATAACCGATAATGTTCACTAATTTATGATAATGAATATCGGTGCGTTAGGTCGTTAGTCGACGGGATGCATAGCAAGCTTGGGAAGTGCATCGATGCATAGTGGCGTACTCTTTCTGGTTAATTAAGCTATAACATTAGCGCTTACTATGTACCGCGAGATTAGTGGTGCGTGCCAGCGCTAAAAGTTTCACGCCATAATTTGTGCAATATAATTATGAGATAAGCTCCATAATAATTCTCATTATAGTTAAGTACTGTATTCATTAGTCTAGCTCGCGTTTAGTTGTGCTGATATTTATGTATTATAATTCATTATCGATTATAGTGCTTTCATATAAGCTTCAATATCGGTGGTGCCGTAGCAGTGCATTACTGAATTAATTCAAGAAGATTTGAATGCATTGTAGCGTTACAAAATATTTCAAAGTCAATTACATTTTAAATATATATTTCAGAGATCTATAGGAGATAAGCTTATATTGAAAGACCACAGAAGACCATGAAAGATCATAGTTAGCTGTTCGTGAGACTCGCACATCACAATTGTACACCTCAAACATCTTGTAAAACTTGTGGCACCCTTTTCATAAAGTGAGGACATCCAAGAATATGCCGCGGAATTGAGGGAATTAATCCATGATCTAAGCAGGGGTGCACAACACGCGACCCGCGGGCCACATGCGACTTGCTGAGCCTCGCCGCGTGGCCCGCCGGGGGCTGGCTAAAAAAAGTTTAGTGACGAAAATTTCTAATGTATGAATATCAAATAGTTTTGAAAATTAATAGTGTTTTGCGGTAAGGAAGGGGCTGCCCTCCAGTACTGTTTTAGACCCGATATGTTTTCTTCGCTCTTTAGTTTAATAGTTGAAATAGCACAAAATGTTATTTTTTCGTCACAAAATTTAATTTTTTCGTCAACAGAATATTTCTTAGCCCGCCTCTGCATCATACATAGTGAAATATTTTATGCAGCCCGCGACAACTTCACTAAATTGTATGCGGCCCTTCGGCTTATAGAGGTTGTGCACCACTGATCTAAAGGGAAATGTTTCTGCTCGGGACGTCGCCTCTTCATCTATGGCAACTCCTTAAAGATGGGATTACAGATCCGATTCAAGGCAAAACTCCCATTTATCGACAGTCTACTTTCTCGATCATTAATTATTATCACACTATTGATCAACCAATCCAAACCAAGCGATGAATCACAAAGGCCTCCATTAACCACATCCAAGATAAAGCTTTGTTCAAGGAGAATTTAGTTTCCCGTTACCTTCCTGAGTATCTATGTTATATAGTACCTCTTACCTCCTACGAACACGATCCGTTTTCAGGTAGCCTATTCTTAAGTATCCTCATCCAGCACTGTATTATAAGATTTATGACATCAGTTAGCTATTATATAACGCTCTTTGTATAGCAAGGCGCTCTGATCGTTTGGCCGATCTCCCATACCAACGCAAAATTTCTGCCAGTGCGACTGTGCCATGAACAAAATAGCGTTTGTCTGTACAGACAACAGAACGGTGTTGGTTAAACTCTTCAGCATTCTTATATGCCTTATCACTCGTCGTTCCTTCTGTGTCCGTCAAACAACGAGCTTTGAGATAGAGAGCAAACTGAACTGGACAGACAGGAAGATGAAGCGATCGATTGTCTGATCCATGTATCACAAACCTACAGAGAACTGCTAGACCAAGCACCTGTTGTATCTGACTATCGTAGATCTCAGTCCACTGTGACGAGAGAAGGACTGGAAGATTAGTCTCAGCAAACGCTCCATTTCCGTCTGATGAATTGTAAGTATTGATTGTGTCATCACAGATCTCTACTGTAGCCTTAAAATCCGAGAGCAGTGTGTAGTAGTGGTTGGCTGTGTAAGCTTTGTTGATAAACCAGGAGATAGGTACCGTGGGAGAACGCTTTGGCCAGTATTTGAGAAATGTCGGAGTATTTTTGAAGAGATCCTTCATTGGACAGACTTCACATGTCGTGATGGTCAACTCTTCCAAGCACTTATCGTCAGTTACCTGATCTGCATCTGATTTATTATTTTCAACATTTGTAGCTGATTGTAACGACATGAACGAACCTTTTGATAACTTCCAACTCCGACATCTAGAATACAACAGATATTTTCTTTGCTTGATGGATGTAGATATTCGCGATATTTTCATCTCAACTACCGATGATTCACAATATTTCAGCCATGATTCATAATCCACGCGAGGAGTCATAAATTGATAGGCACCGCTAAAAGATTGAGTGAAAATTCTGTTACTAAAGAACAACTCATTCAATCTTACATTTTGCGCACATTTTGCATCTGTATCAAATTTGAGAAAGTCATTCGAGCAACAGCTGCCTTCAGCTATTACAAAGAGACCTTGCTGTCTTTGCTCTATTGAAGGTGAATTTAGCAAGCGATAAACAATCCCCAATTCAGCGCTTAAACTGTTCTGAATCCTTTCCCGCTTTGATATGTCAAATAGATTGGCAAAATTGTCACATCCACGCTCTGTATAAGTTGATATGGTGCTGCTATTGTACAGCAGTTGAGGCATTGTTACAAATATTTGCTCACAGTTCATAAATAATTCTTCATAAATACAGAACTCAAAAACTGAAAATATTAAATCAGCATTCTCGCATATGCCAAGTACAGCATTGACATCATCAGAGAGATCCTCAGAGAGAAGATGATCAAAAAGATTATTCGTTGGTATAAAGTAGTGAGGCAAGCATTTTGTCTTCAGACAGTGTATCATATCCACCAATAACTCAAGTACAGAATCAAAAAACAATAAATCCTTCCAGAAACATTGAGACCTTGTTTCAACAGCCCAGAGCATTAAAGTTTTATAATAATATGTACACAAGCGAGATGCACGTCCAGTATCCAGACTCATCTTGTGTAGAACTCGGATTGTTCTATACACAGCTCTCTGCTGTCTGGACCAGTTCTTGATCAGTATCAATTCTGCCATAGAGAATGAGAATCGCCATTCATGATCTTTATCTCTTTCCTTATATCCTTTGTGTGAGGCGCAGACAAAATCACATCCATGACCAACAGAACGTCTGACAACGTCTTGTGAAACAGACTCATACTGTCGTTGTCTAGTGACCCATTCATTAGCTTCACGAGGCCAGTACGGACTATGATGTGCGAATACAAGATCTCTTTTTGTAACATAAAGCTTCGCCTGCTCTTCTGAAAGCATTTCCTGTTTCATTGCTAGGATTCTCCAATCACTTGCAATTGCGGGTCCAGTTTTCTTGTCCTCTGGCATTACTTTCATCTGTCGTGCTGGATAAGTCTCCACACCACCATTACCTCCGTTCATCAAGCGTATATAACCCCGATGTACCCCATCAGACAGGTAAATAAATATCTCGCCTCTGTAGTCTGATGGCACGACATCTGGTGAACTGAACACATATTGATCCCTCCAATAAGTCATGAAATCCACGTCCATCGAGTCGCTGTTACTAAACTTATTCAGACTGAGATCATTACCCGTCACCTCCCCTCGACTTCCTGTCAGAAACTGTCTCCGTACACGAAACTGTCCAACGTCTATCATCAGTTGACAGAAGTTAAAGAATTCTTCATCGCAGTGTGACATCTTGTTGTCCTGAAAGCAATCAAAAGCGGCAATGAGTCAGTGCTAGTTGGCAAGACTAAATAGGCCTATAGTGAAAGATAAATCCTAGTCACTAAATTAATCCTATATAATAATAATTCCCTTATCCCGTTACGCGTTACAGCCTTACAGTGAAGCAGTGCTACAGTATATTGATTGAGAGTACAATGCTAGGGTTGGTTGTCTATTGTCTGGGTCATGAGACTCATGACAGTATCTGTGTGTGGGTCATTGTCTGGCCCGAAGGTCTGCTGCAGCAGAGCGAAGAAATAAGAAGAGAAGTAGAGCAGAACGGAAGCCCCATTGAATGGTGGAATGGCGGATGGAGGTTAGTTCACCCAATCTTTAATGTAAACAAACCGAAAAATAGAGTACAAATTTTCACTTCCGGTTAGAGAGAGGGTTATGGTTGGGGTCATAGTTAGTCCAACCCTAACACCAACCCAAACCCTAACCCTTATCATAATTTTAAGCGAATTAAAAAAGTTACATGTATTTATGTTTATGAAAATTTTGTTTGATTACATTAAAGATCAGGTGAACTAACCCTTACCGGGTTGGCGGGAGCCCCCCCAACCAACCAGAAGGGCTCCACCCCCCCCCCCCCCACTAAAGAAAAAAATCCATATTTGTGAAATGTTCGTTATAAAGCCCTTTATCAAAGGCCTTTTCACTAGTCAGTAAATAATCAGTAAATTATCTGAATAAAGTTTTTCATACTGGATAGACAGGGAGCATGTTGATTGCTAAGAATTAATTTTAAAGGAATAGTCTACTGTTCACCTACCTAGATATTAAACTACAGATATGTCGATTAATCCTTAATCAAATAATACTTCAAACGGTGTGAAAATGAATGCGTTGAAATCACTATTATGAACCAAATTTGTAAAAAATCAATATTAAAATTGAGAATCATAGGTTAACATGGGCTTAAATAGTGCCTATGATCCTATTTTTTTCAATACAGCGTTAGGTAGATATTTGCCTATGAATTACCTGTGAATTTCTTTGGGCTAACTGAATGATCAAAGCCTGCTTTGTGAGGAGCATAGGCCTCCGTAAATTGTGCTAAGTGTAAAAACAGCCTAAAAATGTACATATTATGGAAGTTCAAAATCTAAAAAATTAATTGAGTTACGTCACTTAAGCACGTGGGTCTATGAAAATTATGACAGAATTTTTTGTTTTTGAAGAAGATTAACCGAACAATAAGTTCAAGCGAAGTCGTCCATCCAATTCGCCTAATTATAATAATAAAACTATGATTAGCATTGACTTTTCTGCTATATATATATACTTACCACCGCAATGTTAAACAGTGCATATTCAATGAATGACTTAAAAGATTGCCCGATGCTAGATAATAAAATTATGATCGTCACTTACCAGATGGAGACATTATATTTGACAATAAGTAAATCTGTACAAAAATAGGTATAATGAGCGCCTCATTGGGTGGGTAGGTCCAGTGCTCAAGACTTGTCTCAGCCAACTTTAGAGTAGTTATAGTGGTTCCTTTGTCTGAAAAGTAAATGCAAAAAGTAAAACGCTTGTTAACTTAAGAATATCTGCTATATAGGCTTAGAGCATATACAATTTCTTAATTCACCAGATGTAATAGGCCTACCTATATCATGGGCCAGACCATTCGAATAATATTAAGCCTACTGTCTACCATGTTATGGCCATGTCTTTAGGCTTAGTAGGCTACTTGGCATTTCATTGTTTTATTTGACAGATATCGGCACTATAAATACAGACACCTATTGATTGATTTATTGATATTGATCCTCCGTGGCTGCGATTTATTTTATTGTTATTATTCATCACATTTTCATATCTTGTTTAGTATTATACTATTCAGATGGCTTTTTCAAAAAAAGGCCTTGATAGAACCGCGACACAATTCTAATTTGTCCAAGATTATGAAAGCTAATATACACAAAATGATTCCATCTTTAGTTGGATTTAGTGAATATGAATTCAACAATTAACAATTACTATTCGTCCCGCTATCGAAGAGCAGATGTGTTTGTTTTATTCTTTTACGAATGTTTTCTAATTTTTTAAAGGCCGATTGATGTATAGATATTGTAAGCAGCTAGACTACTTTAATAAGTATTTTCATTTACCAGATATGCCTGTAGCACTGCCTCAACCATTACAATATTAAACTTTTGGTATCAATCAAAAATTTTAAGTTTTTAGCTAATTACTGTGTAATGAATAAGCACTTAATATTGGTCGTATACTTCAATTTCATAGGCTACTGCCTATACCACCTGACAAGATTCAAAAACATTTATCATTTAGGAAGAAAACAGATTTGTCTGATAAAATATGTACAACAATGAATGTTTATAAGAAACTGGTCTACCAAATGAAATTGAGTAAATTGCACGCTCGGCCAGCCCTCTGCCAGCAGGCAGATCTAACTGACAATAATTATTTTTATAGACCTTTAATGTTCTGCAATAGAGAATTCCTAATAAAATTATTCACCACTTTTTGTCGCCATCGTGCCTGCATGACACAACACACACCCAGGATCTAGCCTATACAGTATACACTTGTTCATTGGCACACACATCGTCTTTAAAATTGTAGACATTGAGCTTTATATTTAATTGTTATATTATTATGATGAAAACGATAGGATTCACAGATTATACACTTTTTTTGGTTAATATTCATACGGTACTACATGTAGGCCCGATATAAACTTAATCCATCAATTTTCATATCTCCCTCAGGGTCAAGGCTGGCAAGCTTAGCTTTTTAGGTTTTAGGTTTTATGTTTTTTAAGGTTTTCTAAAAAACCTTTTTTTCTAGAAAAAGTAAGGTTTTTAGGTTTTTTACTCAATTCTTATTTTTCCTCATTTTCCTCATTTCTCAATTTACTCATTTTCCGGCACTCATTACGAGATGTTTTTTCCCGTGTTGGATCCGGGACACTTGAGAATAGACCAACTGAAACTGAACATGTTTCGTAAAAGCCGACTAACGCAGATATTTGCATACTGATTTTTTTCATACTGTGGAAGGCACCGGGAAACCACCTCGGAAATCAGAATATGTATTCCCAAGAAAAAAGTTACATTTTGGGTGTGGTAAAGGCATGGCCTTTGTGATGGGATCAACATGATGATCGATGGAGTGCTCATTAGCGAGCGTGATAGCAGACTGTATTTCAGAATATGTACCTTGCACCTGCCATTTGGCAGTGCGCTAAAGAGAGAGAGAGAGAGAGAAGTTATTAAGGTTTCTTGTTTTTACAACTGAAAACTTTATTTGAAAAACAAAATTTAATTAAACAATCAATTTTGTATCTCTCTTTCTCTCTCTCTCACTCTCTCTATATATCTCTCTCTCTGTGTCTCTCTCTCTCTCTCTCTCTCTCAGTGCCTATCGGCAGGACAGGTTCATGGCATATAATATATAATTGTATAGTCTGTATGCCATATTTTCTTGGAAATATTTTATTTTCTAAGGTTGGTCTCCTTATTTTTCCCAGTGGCTGCATTAGTTGGAAAGTATGTGCAGCTTTCAGTGGTCTATTCTAAAGCTTGTGGAGTAACAAGGACCTATGACCGCTGCCTATTTTACCTATATTTAAATTATGCATAACGAAGTAAACAATAATACTTAGATGTTTGTGATATCAATAATACTAGTCTTGTCAACTCTACTCCCCTCTTGCTCATGGGCAGATTTTTCTTTCAGGAGTCTGGGGGATTAACGCTTATGTTCCAAGGGGTGGGGCATGCCCGACCCACTAAATCCTCAACTTATAAAACAACCTTAAAAACCTAAAAACCTTTAAAAAACCTCAAAAAACCTTAAAACCTTAAAAAAAATTATTTAGGTTTTTAGGCTTTTCCAGCCTTGCTCAGGGTGGTATGTGCCTTGTGGGGTTAGGGGATCAACCTCCCTAGCTCGACATGCGGACCCCCCTAGGTCAAGGGGAAAAAGACCCCGGTCGGTAATAATTTGTCTCTTTATCATTGTCTTTATTGATTTACTTTATAACTGGCTCTCCTGGCTCATTTTTGACAAATATCACCCTGTTTAGTTACATGTATTCTCACCGTCAGATTAGAACTCAGCTTAATATAGGACTAAACTTGTCTATAGGTGTACCTGAATGCCTCTGTTTTCGTCAAAGAATTATACACTCTGTAAAGGATAGACGTGCAATAGGCCTGTTGAATGTTGTACAAGGACGTGTGAGCCAAGGCTGCAGTCACTACTTTCTGTCCCACTTTAAGCAACTCTGGGTATTCGTCAAAATTCTTCAATTCAAAAATTCTTCGTCAAAATTCACAAGTTTATGGAGGCCCATAACGCAAATCTGAGTTCCGAGAAAGTTTAAATAATCGGAGGCGGGGAACGTTCAAAGTGCCCCAATGGCAGCGATGCCACTGGTTGACTGGAACTGTAATATTCTTAAATTCGTTCTACAATAACTGAGTTAGCATCAAATTGCATGAAGCTCGACCCCCACCTCAAATTAGACAAATCCCACATAGAGCCCTAGGATTTATCAGACCTCATGCTTAGTCTATTTTTACTTCGACAAGGCGACACCAGTGTAACGAGACATCTGACGATAAAATAATTTACGACAGATGATCAGATCAAACAGTACCGAGTGACATGACGATCATACTTGACGAGAGAATTTTAAGGAGAATAATTCTAAAAAATTAATGAACAGCACAGGGTGACAGAAAGAAATTATATGAGCAAAAGAGAAACAGAACCACAGAACGAGACATTGTAAGAGCCAGAGAATAGCAAATAACAAGCGTTCTTATTCCAATATCCTTGGTGAGAGCGAATGAGCAAAATGAGAACAAGAACAGAAACGGAATGGCCGATAGCGTGATAAAGGCTTCCGTTAAATTAAATTGGAACTCCCTGACGGATGACTTTGTTTTATCAGAAACTGTAAAATCTATTAAACGACAATTGTTTTATATAGATTTTAATAGATTTTTACTTTTTAAATCAGTATTTGATATATTAACAATAATAGTCTTTTATCAGTTTTTTACACGAACATAACTCAGTTTTTTTAATTTACTCGCATCATTATTTATATTTAATTTTGTTTTATATTATTCAATTGCATGTATTTTAAGTTACATATAGGCTTGTGTATGGTATGTGTAATGTCTAATAGTGTATATACATTATACAAGTATATAAGATCAATTTAATATGCGTGTATTAATGTATTTGTATTTTATTATATGTGCATAATTGAATGCAAAATGCACTGAAAATCTGTGACCGATTAATCTAGGCCTATAGTTATACGTGTGTTTACCAGACATGGGCAAATCTCAAATCAAATCCCAGGTACCAAATCTCACATCTTTGGCAAGAAAGATTTAAATCCCTAACCTAAAATCAAATCTCAATCTTTTGAGTCAAATAAAATCGAATCTCAAATCACACGGGCTTTACTCGGAGGACCAACTTCGCCAATTGACGCTTCCAACGCGCTTGACCGCT